>JBBPBX010010089.1:27044-37094 GCA_038048925.1 Garcialebias charrua | reverse complement strand
TATATATATATATATATACATAAAGGCGTTTTAACCCCTTCACACACTCTTGCAATAGTCTAAACAATGTTTATTAATTATAAACGCTCTAAAAGAGCACAGAATGTCATGATTTCATCTTCCTGCCTGTCTGCTCTTTGCTACCTGCAAGCGGTGTTAGCTACACCCACTTCTTCACTCTGCACGTAGAACAGCTGATCCGCTGCGGAAGGAAACTTATCCTGCAGTGTGGGCTGCACAGAGGTGCAGCAGGTGCTAAATAATTTAAAACTATTTATTTTAAATAAAAAGTTCATGCTGATCATGTGACTCATCCACCACTCATCCAGTTGTGTGTCATGTCCAATTTTATTTAGAAAAACTGTGATAGAGCAAATCCGAGATAAACGAATCGTGACATAGTGAGGGACTACTTTAATTTGTTTTGTCCTGTCACTTTCATAGTTTAAAAATAAATAAAAAATGCTGGACGTATTAATAGTTTTACCTTAGCAACTCCTTTAATGAAAACATTTATAAGTAAGTAAAATACATAAAATGTATACCATATATACATACCAATGTACACCACAAAATTACCTTGATAGGGAAAGGGGAAGGGAAGTCTGAGATTGTCATTGCATGTTCCCATATGATGGTGAACTTAATTATCTGCATTTAACCCATCACACCTGAGGTACACCCAGGTGGAGCAGTGGGCAGCTATGTCAGCACCCAGGGGGCAATTGGGGATTGGGTGTCTCGCTCAGAGAGACCACGACATGTATGAATGGCTGGGAGTTGAACCGCGACTTTCTGGTGTGAGTGGGCTGCCCCTTCTTTACCCCATCTTGGCCCTGATAATAATGTGTGTAAATGTAGTTATTTCCTTTACTATTGAGGATTTGCTCCCATACTTTAAATAAGAGAGGCTTTATCTGCTCATTTCAGAGAAAGTACCTGTTACCTTTACCAGAAGAATATGCTTTGCTTCATTAACCATGCATGTGGATAACAGCAATTTAAAAGTTCTAACATTCTCTCAACATATATATATATATATATATATTTTTTTTTTACATTTTTCATTATAACCTCTTGTCTCTGCCCTTGGCACACACAAAAAAAGGAAATTACTTGTCAAAGACATAATGGTACTGTTTCTGTCTATGAAAGACACATTATGTCATTCAGGTCAGCAGCTCCTCCTGGGACAGTGATTAGGTGAAATTACAGGCATGCCTCTGCCGCTCATGGCAGACAACCCGATGGGCATCTTCTGTGGAAACTTTATTAAATCGGTATGGAGGGTGAAAAACATCAAAGTCAAAAACAGATATAAACAAATATGTGTTGGTTTAACAGCTATGGGATAGCCTTAGGGGTTAGCAGATAGAGTTGAGTAATGCACATGTTTTCACACAGGTGCTGGCTTTTTTATTTTTTGGGGAAGGGAGCGCTTGAAAGGATTGAGTTTGATGTGTTAATGAAGTGCCTTCTTTAGTCTTCATCTTCTCTTTCATCCAAACCGCTCTCTATTTGTCCAACAAATCATTTGGTAGGTTACCAAAGAAGACTACAGCTTACTGCTGTTCAGGTGGGAATATCATCATCATCACGTTTTCTCACTTTAGACAATGAAACAGTTGGAGATACAGTAAATCAGGCGTTGTAGCTTTGTGTGCGCTTGTCTTGGGAGAACTCTTCTGACTCACATGAGCACACGTGTATCATGCTGCCCTTCCCCTCCCCCTGTGCTTTCATATCAGAGAAACCCAGAGATTTGAGACTTGTCATGGTTGGTAGAGGTGAGCGGGAGTGATGCTACGGTTAGTGCACTGGAGCGTTTAGCTGTACATGGGAAGATTTACCGGCCTGTGAAGCCATAAACCTGCAATTACAAACTCTAACAACTCTGGCACAGGCAGCCTGTACAACACAGTTTTCCTCTGGGCTAGGGGATTTAAGTCTCACAATCAGTCAAGCGTGACTTAAGAAGCTAATTGCGCATGAGTGGCACACATATACATGCACAACATCTTTGCAGGAGTAAAACTGATGTTGGCGGTGGAATTTGGTTTGGGGTTCATCAAATTTTAATCCTTCCATACATTTCCATATCTCCATGTTTTTCTCTCTCTACTCTCCCAGCATTCACTTCCTCGCTGCTTATCAGTTTGGCCCTATTAAGTGCACAAACCACACCTCATTTGATGCTCAGAGAGGAAAACATTCTGATTCTTGTCAATACAACCTACTTTCAGGTCCAGCATTCAGACATGTGTATCCCAAGGTAGATAGGCCTGTCAGTGTATCACTCCATTGCTGCCACAGTTGGTAAATTGACTGTTTGAAGCAGGAAACTGATGAGGCAGGAGGCAGACAGAAGTTAGAGATAAAATGTAGGATTCATACCATCCCCTCTCTCTCTATAATGAATCAGTGGATTTAATTAGAGCGATCCGTTCATCTAAAACGGCAATTGCTCTGTCTTCTCCACTGTGCCCTCTCCCTCATCTCTCCTCACCTGATTTTCCCTACCTGTCCTCCTTAAAGATAATTGCTCTTACCTGAGACACTGTAATGGATCTTGGATGAAGTATTGACCACTGCTAGATTTTGATTAAGGGGCTGTAGGGCAGAACGCGTCTTTAATGAAACTGAGGAATCAGCATTCTCTTGCATGGCGTGTAAAGGCTGGATGCCGTGCACTATGGCCCCTCTGGGCACCTTGATTAGGACCTGATTTCTTGCAAATCCAGGGATGAGCCAAAGCTACTGAATTAAAAGCAATGAATTCACCCATTAATAATACCTAAAGTGTGTGTAGTTTTTCTCTGGAGACCTATATTCATTAAAGATGTGGGTATTCAATTACTGTATGCTGTTAGCCCTCCACACACACACACACACACACACGCACACACACACACACACACACACACACACACACACACACAGTCACCCACATGCTCAATCATCGACCTTGTTGCTCACTAGCTGAAACACTAGCATGCTCATTAATAAACTCAATCCTTTTTTCCTTCATGCGCAAAAGGTCAACCTTTATCTGTCACAATTTTAGCATGAGGGATAACTTGCAGTAGCTTCGCTCATCATCTTCCCTCATTGCCTTTTTGCTCGTGTTAAAAACTGATTGCATCTCGGAATGGAGATGAAAGGGAAACTCGTGTTCTTTGAGCATGCAAATGGACATAATCTAAAAGGCGAGTATTGGCATGCTAAAAGACAGCAAGGCTATGATGAACACCATTTGCCAAGGCTTATTGCGATAGCCGGGTAAGATGATTAACTTTGAATCCATTTAATCAACCACAAGCGTTTTTTCAAATAACCAACTGCCTCGTGTTTGGGTAAAACTTAACTCAAATCTGTTGGGAAATGAATGGATGTGTCAAATTACAGAGTTTCTAAACTAGACAAACAGCGATGGACATCAAACGTTATTTTGTTTGCAACATTTGTCACCCTCTCCTTTGTTTGAAGCTCACAATGGAGCATAACATAGAAAACACAGCAGCTCGATTTGATTAAAAAGGCTGTGTGCCCTTGGGCTGCATGCTATTGACTTAAGTGGTTTATGTACTGAGCGTCTCACCTTTTTGCACATCGACTCAAAAATGCATCTTGAAAACTGCTTCTCCTAATGTGACGAAAATTCTAAAATAAATGTGTTTGTCTTTTGTCCACAAAGGAGCATGGCTTGTGTTTTATTGTATGTATGTTTAAAGGTCCACTGACATGTTTTTTTACTATTTATAAAATTGCTCAAAATATATATATATTTTAACATTTAAATATGTTCGTTTTTGCAAACAAAATGATAAATCACTTTAAAGACCGTGTAAAGTGAAATTAAATGTGTGTTTTGAGTTTGTCACACGGCATAAATATGTGTTATTAATCACCCATATAAATCTGACTGATTAAAAACATTGTTTTCCTTATAAAATTAAGTCTCAAAAATAATGAAAAATCATAATTGTGCCCTGGTCTGAAACGCTGGGGGCGTGTCAGCGCGTGGGCGTGGTTTCAGCGCAGTACTGCCCCCGTGTCCTGCCCCCTGAAGATGTTCGCGAAGGCTGGCAGCCTAATTGGAGTTCTCCAGCCCTACTCATTTGAACCTCCAGATAAAAATATAGGAAACCAAAGAGGTCAGTGAAAAGCAATTGTCAGCAAAATATTCGTCAAACTTTTTATTTTCTTAGAATGTGAGCACACAATGTGAAATCACACAGATACATAACAGCAGCTGTGCGCGGGGGACGTGAGGTCCACTCTGTGTGTCAGTGGCTGACAGCAGCAGAGATCAAGTAAATAAAATAAATTAAATAAAGTCACCAAGCGGGTGCCCTGACCATTGCGACATCCAGGGAAGATGCAGGAACGAGGCATAATTGATTAGCTAGCTAACAATGAACAAAATATCTATGCTATTGCTATCTGATGCTATCTGCGATTCGCGAGTGAATGGCTCCACCGATGCGAAGAACTAATTTATACGGCTGGAGCTGCAGGGGGTGGGGCTTTAGACCGCGTGACGAAACGCGGTCACATTTAAACCACGCCTAAAAAATCCTGAAGCAGACATATCTTTAAACAAAGTTTGATCTATAACTCCAAAATTAATTGAGCTACAATTTTGAGACTTTTTACTCATTTACAAGATTACAATTATGACATTTATAATGTTTATTGAAGAAAATATTGAAATTCACTTTACACGGTCTTTAAAGGTTCAGTATGTAATTTCTGGAACACGCTGGAACTTAGGAAAATTTTGAACAGAGACACGTTTCTGGTCCCTCCCCCTCAGAGCCATATATGGCTCTGTTACCCTTGCTCTGCTGAAATTCAAATTCAAGCTCTGTTTTTATTGGCTGATTCAAATTCAAGCTCTGTTTTTATTGGCTGGTTAACGGCGGGTCACTGTGGCTTTTTAGAAATGCTTTTAGAGAAGCAAGGGGACAATAGTTTTTTTCAGAGATTACTTGTCTAAAATCAGTATGTCAGGAGGTAGTGACAGAGTGAAGAAATATGTTAAAAATATATTGTTAGAAAAGTTACACACAGCTCCTTTAAAGGCCCCAATATACCTGTTTCTTTTGCCTCACGCCGCTCGGCGCCGTGGGAGCGCCACGGCAAAAGCCTTTGATCACGGGCGTGAACGCGCCAAGGTCAAATTTTACTACGCCTACGCGCGCGCGTTGATAAACTGCCTCGCGTGTCAGCAAATGACCAATCAGCGACCTCAATTTGTCCTGCTCCGCCCGGCTGCAGCTGTTGGAGCCTGCACTCAGAGAGCTGCGCTTGCACAGAGTATAAATGAACTGCCTGCGCGCTGCACACGCCAGTCCAGCGGCGTGAGGCAAAAGAAACAGGTATACTGGGGCCTTAATTTAGCTTTAAAAGTGATTTTGAACTTCAAGCCGTGTTTAATCATGGGAAATCTGATTACAGTCGAATGCACCATCTGTGACGTAGTGTGCAGAGTGAGAGGCAGAGGGCTCTGGTTTCTTTAATAGTGGACAATTTAAACACGATGAATTTATCAATCTATGTGAAGATTTGAGCTATTTGTCTTCATTTTGGGAAGCAGAAAATAGTTTGGGTGATGGAACAAGAAACAACAGGATCTAATTTAGGTCTGATGCTGTATCAGACTTACCTTCATGTCGAGCTGCTCACACGCGCGCACCGTGACAAGCCCAGAGCTCTGCCTCACACTCTGCACACTACGTCACAGATGGTGCGTTCGCGTGTAATCGGATTTCCCATGATTAAACACGGCTTGAAGTTCAAAATCACTTTTAAAGCAAAATTAAAGTGATTTATCATTTTGTTTGCAAAAACGAACATTTTTAAATGTTAAAATATATATATTTGAACAATTTTATGAATATTAAAAAAATCATGTCAGTGGATCTTTAATGATATCAGAATAGTTTTATACCTGATCAGGCAAACATTTGTCTAATTTTCAAAGTGGTCATTGTCAGTTGATCTGATAAATCTTTTTTTTTTAACTTATCTGCTCTGTGTATCCATTTCTCTAACAGACCTAGATGACCCAGTAGTGACGGTGCACCAGAGTATAGGGGAGGCTAAGGAGCAGTTCTACTACGAGAGGACTGTGTTCCTGCGCTGCGTGGCCAATTCCAACCCTCCTGTTCGGTACAGCTGGCATCGTGGGCGAGAGGTCTTGACACAGGGCTCGGACAAGGGTGTGGAGATCTATGAGCCATTTTTCACACAGGTAAGACAGAGGCAAAAGGGTATAGATGTACGTTTTTAAACAAGAAAAACTGAAAAATAGCAGGCAACTAAAGAGCAAGATATGGTGTGGTGTTCATGAGTGTTGGAGTAAGAGATAGTCTAGGTTCAGGGCATTGCCTAATGGAATTAGGGTGTCACTCCAGGTCAGTGGTCCTCATTCCTGGTCCAAAGGGGCTGTCATTCCCCGATGTGTTACGGAAGCACGATCCGTAGTGTCATATCATTTGCGCATGCTCTAGTTGCACATATTGCCATTGAATATGCAGGATTAAGGAAAATGTAAGCTGATTTAATAAACACATATTAATAAAATATATTTGCAAAACATACCAAATGTATTAATATTAATTAAAATATATATTTCTATAAATTGATTAATTTTCCTAGAAAATTTTATAATTTCAGTTATAAATAAGAACTGTCTGAATTTACTTAGAAAATTCAAAATAGTTCAAAACAAAAACATTTGGACTTTATTTGTAATAGAAGACTTTTATGAATTTACCATGTGCTGAATGACTGAGAATCTTCACCAGCGTTGTACTTAGAAAAGTATGATCTTAATTGTAGGGGTGCACCGATTGCAGTTTTATAGCCGATCGCTGATCACCAATTTCTAAAAAGTCTGACCTGATGATTCCAATTTTGGCTGATACCAATTTTGTTTTATAAACAACACCGTCAGTTGTTATAAGGTCACAATGCACCTTCAATTTTCCAATATTATTTTGTTGAAAAACATACCCTTGAGCACTATCCTAAAAACAAAACAAACTTGATTTAACTGGCCATGAGGCATCCATCCATCCATCCATTTTCTTCCGCTTATCCGGGGTCGGGTCGCGGGGGTAGCAGCCTAAGTAGGGAGGCCCAGACTTCCCTCTCCCCAGCCACTTGGAGCAGCTCCTCCGGGGGAATCCCAAGGCGTTCCCAGGCCAGCCGAGAAACATAGTCCCTCCAGCGTGTCCTGGGTCTTCCTCTGGGTCTCCTCCCGGTGGGACATGCCCGGAACACCTCACCAGGGAGGCGTCCAGGAGGCATCCTAACCAGATGCCCGAGCCACCTCAACTGGCTCCTCTCGATGTGGAGAAGCAGCGGCTCTACTCCGAGTCCCTCCCGGATGACTGAGCTTCTCACCCTATCTCTAAGGGAGAGTCCAGCCACCCTGCGGAGAAAACTCATTTCAGCCGCTTGTATCCGAGATCTTGTTCTTTCGGTCATAACCCAAAGCTCATGACCATAGATGAGGGTGGGAACGTAGATCGATCGGTAAATTGAGAGCTTTGCCTTTTGACTCAGCTCTCTCTTCACCACGACAGACCGGTACAGCGCCCGCTTCACTGCGGACGCTGCACCTATCCGCCTATCGATCTCACGCTCCAGTTTTCCCTCATTCGTGAACAAGATCCCGAGATACTTAAACTCCTCCACTTGGGTCAGGACCTCCTCCCCGACCCGGAGAGGGCACGCTACCCTTTTCCGGCTCAAGACCATGGCCTCGGATTTGGAGGAACTGATCCTCATCCCGGCCGCATCGCATTCAGCTGCAAACCGCTCCAGCGAAAGCTGTAGATCACGAGCTGATGAAGCCAATAGGACCACATCATCTGCAAAAAACAGAGAAGCGATTCTAAGGCCACCAAAACGGATCCTCTCAACACCTTGGCTGCGCCTAGAAATTCTGTCCATAAAAGTTATAAACAGAATCGGTGACAAAGGGCAACCTTGGCGGAGTCCAACTCTCACCGGAAACGAGCCTGACTTACTGCCGGCAATGCGGACCAAGCTCTGACACCGGTCGTACAGGGACCTAACAGCCCATATCAATGGGCCTGGTACCCCATACTCCCGGAGTACCCGCCACAGAACCCCCCGAGGGACGCGGTCGAATGCCTTTTCCAAGTCTACAAAGCACATGTAAACTGGTTGGGCAAACTCCCACGCACCCTCCAGGACCCTGTTGAGGGTGTAGAGCTGGTCTAGTGTTCCACGACCAGGACGAAAACCACACTGCTCCTCCTGAATCCGAGGTTCGACTATCCGACGGACCCTCCTCTCCAGAACCCCTGAATAGACCTTACCAGGGAGGCTTAAGAGTGTGATCCCTCTATAGTTGGAACACACCCTACGGTCCCCCTTTTTGAATAGGGGAACCACCACCCCAGTCTGCCAATCCAAGGGAACTGCCCCCGATGTCCACGCGATATTGCAGAGTCGCGTAAGCCAACACAACCCCACAACATCCAGAGCCCTAAGGAACTCAGGACGAATCTCATCCACCCCCGGAGCCTTGCCACCGCAGAGCTTTTTAACCACCTCGGCGACCTCAGCACCAGAGATTGGAGAGCCCGACCCAAAGTCCCCAGGCTCCGCTTCCTCAGTGGAAGACGTGCCAGTAGGATTGAGGAGGTCTTCGAAGTATTCCGCCCACCGACTCACAACATCCCGAGTTGAGGTCAACAGCACGCCATCCCCACCATAAATGGTGTTGGTCGCGTACCGCTTTCCCCCCCTGAGACGCCGGATGGTGGACCAGAATCGCCTCGAAGCCGTACGGAAGTCATTCTCCATGGCCTCTCCGAACTCCTCCCACGCCCGAGTTTTTGCCTCAGCAACCACCCGAGCCGCATGCCGCTTGGACTGCCGGTACCTATCTGCTGCTTCCGGGGTCCCACAGGCCAAAAAGGCCCAATAGGACTCCTTCTTCAGCTTGACAGCATCCCTCACCGCCGGTGTCCACCACCGGGTTCGAGGGTTGCCACCACGACAGGCACCAACAACCTTGCGGCCACAACTCCGATAAGCTGCCTCGACAATAGAGGCGCGAAACATGGCCCACTCGGGCTCAATGTCCCCCGCCTCCCTCGGAACGTGTTCAAAGCTCTCCCGGAGGTGGGAGTTAAAGCTCCGTCTTACGGGAGACTCTGCCAGACGTTCCCAGCAGACCCTCACAATACGTTTGGGTCTGCCAGGTCTGACCGGCATCCTCCCCCACCATCGGAGCCAACTCACCACCAGGTAGTGGTCAGTTGACAGCTCCGCCCCTCTCTTCACCCGAGTGTCCAGGACATGCGGCCGCAGATCAGATGAGACGACAACAAAGTCGATCATTGAACTACGACCTAGGGTGTCCTGGTGCCAAGAGCACATATGGACACCCTTATGCCTGAACATGGTGTTCGTTATGGACAATCCATGACGAGCACAGAAGTCCAACAACAGAACACCACTCGGGTTCAGATCAGGGGGGCCGTTCCTCCCAACCACACCCCTCCAGGTCTCACTGTCATTGCCCACGTGAGCGTTGAAGTCCCCCAGCAGAACAAGGGAGTCCCCAGGAGGCGCACCCTCCAATACCCCCTCCAAGGACTCCAAAAAGGGTGGGTAATCTGCGCTGCCGTTCGGCGCATAGGCACAAACAACAGTCAGAGCCCGTCCCCCCACACGTAGGCGAAGGGAGGCTACCCTCTCGTTCACCGGGGTGAACCCCAACGTACAGGCACCAAGATGGGGGGCAACAAGTATGCCCACTCCTGCTCGGCGCCTCTCACCAGGGGCAACTCCAGAGTGGAAGAGTGTCCAACCCCTCTCAAGGAAACTGGTTCCAGAGCCAGAGCCATGCGTTGAGGTGAGTCCGACTATTTCTAGCCGGAACCTCTCAACCTCACACACTAGCTCAGGCTCCTTCCCCACCAGAGAGGTGACATTCCATGTCCCAATGGCCAGCTTCTGTAGCCGAGGATCAGACCGCCAGGGTCCCCGCCCTCGGCCACC
>JBBPBX010010089.1:10577-24563 GCA_038048925.1 Garcialebias charrua | reverse complement strand
TCTTTACAAATGTCAAATGCCAGAACCTTCATTTATTTTATAGATATACTTTTTATACTTTATACTTCGGGACAGTATTACACTCTATTTCATTTTATGATTATGGTTATTAAATGTTGGTGTTTTTGGTGTTGGTGAAACTTTTTATACTTTTATACTACTATGAAAAACTACTATGCAAAAAACTCAGGACAGTACTAAACTTTTATTATTTCATTTTATGCTTGTTTATTAATTGTTTAGTGTTTAAATGGTTACTGTTGCACCGAGGGACTGAGAGAGAACTGCAGTTTCAATCCTGTGTATGTCCTGTACATATTGCAGTTTTGATAATAAAGTTGACTTTGACTTTGACTTGACTTTGACTTTAAACTACATTTATTAATTTGGTGCTGGTTTCCTTTCAAATGTTATGTGCTATGTTGTGTGTTATATGCATTTGAGACTTGGTTTAGGAAAATATGTTACCCACTTCTCTTTTAAAGGTTTTCACATTATGTCATTGTCTGAATACAGTAATTGGGTATTTTTCATTAACAAAGTACCGTACTTTCCGGCTGAAAGGTCGCACCGCCCTATATGTCGCATTAGTCCAATTATGTCCAATAAAGTGGAAAAATCCATAAACGTGTCGCACCGCCGTATATGTCGCATCTATTATGCGTCACTGCTGACTCGTCGCGTATGTTACGCGTCAGCGGTGACCACCAATGGCCACAGGAGCGTGCACGGTAGGACTTTAACAAGATTAAAACTTAAAAACAATTATTTGTTTGCTGAAAATTATAGCAAAGGTGTCTGAGCTGAACTTTTCCTTAATAAATGCACGTAATGGTCAAATCAGCTGAATTAAAAAAATAGTTTTGCTACGTCGGTGCTGTGAAGCGTGCTCGCGCAGCGAGAGGATACGCTTCATTTCTTTAAAATTTAACAAGATAAACACCTTAAAAAATACATTTGTTTGCTGACATTACAGTATAGCAAAAGTATTTCTGAGCTGAACTTTTCCTTTAAAAATTAACGTAATGTTCATATCAGCTGAATTTAAATTGTTTCGCTTTGACAGTCTTCCAAACGTGCGTGCGCGCTGCGAAAATAAATTATAAATAAATCAAATTTTGGCTCAAACATCTCCTAAAGCTTATCAGTTGTAAATATCCATCCAGTGATTACTTTCTGTAAGTTTCATCAAAATCTGTCCTGTGGTTCTGAGCTATTTTGCTAACAGTCAAACACTGAGGTAACAGTAGTTCAGACCTCCAGAGAGCAGGAGGCCGTGCTGCGACAGAGTGAGTCCGAGCAGAGGAGGCTGCTGTCGGACACATGAGCTGGGAACGGTCGGTGGACTCTCTGGAAGTGTCAGAGCTCCAGAGAGCAGGAGGCCGGCCTGTGACAGAGTGAGTCCGACCAGATGAGTCTGCTGTCGGACACATGAGCTGGGAACGGTCGGTGGACCCTAGTGGCCGAAAGTGGTACTATGCCCCTAGTGGCCGAAAGTGGTACTGCTCCATTTTTTTGTCAGAATGAACGGAAACGGTCATATCTCAGCCAAAAATTTGTCTAAAAATATGGGTGGAAAAACCCTAAATATGTCTCTTTGCCGTATAAGTCGAAGGACATGAAAATTAGTTAAAAAAACTGCAACTTATAGGCCGGAAAATATGGTAATTGGCAATTCTCAACATGGAATAAAGTCCATAATTGTGAACATAGCTTTATTTTAAATCTTCACTTTGGGTTTTATTTACTGTACTTTGACAAAGCTGACTGTGCTAACAGTCATGTGTTTGTGTTCTTTTGTATGTCTGTATACCGTACATGTCGTGCTTGTTTAAAGTTATTCCCTTTGGCTGACTGTGCCCCAGAATGTTGACGGACGCAGTTTTTAACATCTTAAAATACCAGACATATATTGTATGTACATATTACTAAAACAGAAGCATATTGAACAATAAAACAAAGCTGCTGAAACATGACAGCACATGAAAAGAGATATCTCTTCATTCAGTTTGTTTGTGTTGAATCAAGGTATAAATTCAAGTAGCTGCACATAGTTTGGGAGTAAACTTGAATAGATCTATGAAACGGTTGCTGACTTGTCCCTTAGTTAATCTCGTGTCATCTCTAAAATCCATACGTCACTTTTTTTGTTTTTCTTTCTGAGACAGACATGAAGCAGTTGTGACCCTCAGAAGGTCCTTTGAACTTCATGATGGATTTCCCCCATTTAATATGCTCTAAAGGATTTTTTGGACAATAATAATACATTTCTTTACAGTTCTTTGTCTTAAGCTCTTGTGATAGAACTAACAGAAGGAAGTATGATTTCAAAAGTAAAACTTTGCGTACAGGTAGTCCCCGACTTACGAGCGAGTTCCGTTCCTGCGAGTTGCTCGTAACACGAAAATTCGTAAGTTGGAACACGAAGCACATGTTCTCGTAAGTCCGGATTTTCGCTCGTAAGTTGGAACATTTATGCTAGCGCTACTACGAACACTCGTTTTTTCATCAAAAACTTTCATATTAGTTCATAAACATGGTCAGAAACGTGTTTCCAAACGGTTAGCTAACACACTTTCATCTAAAAACACAAAAAATTGCTGTCTTTTTTACAAATTTACTTCTCTTTCGCCAGCTCGTAAGTCCGGGCGCTCGTAGGTCAGAGCGCTCGTAAGTCGGGGACTACCTGTACTACTTTAAAACAAATGTGCATTTCGGTACATGGAGTAAAACTATGGAACAGTTTGGATGATGAGTTTAAAAATTGCTCTACAATAAACCAATTCAAAACACTTCATAAAAAAAGAACGATTAACTCTTATACACTTTTGAGTTGTTAATGGAACAGTGGTATATTGTTATGTATGTTATTGTTTAGATATTGTTTGCAACTTGTTTTGTTAATTTAATGTATACGGCCATGACATTTTTGTAATTATTGAGAAATAATAATAATAATAATAATGAATTCAATTTATAACGCACTTTTCATTAATGAAAATCTCAAAGTGCTAAGGGGAGAAAGGGGGCAGGTCTATACAAGATTTTCTTCTTCCTGCTCCCTCTTCACTCGTGTAAATATATGTTGTCAGAGAATATGTTTGTAAACTGATGATTTTTTTTAATCGAGTGAATAAATTGATTGATTGATTGATTGATTGACAATAATAATACATTTCAGTTTGGCGTTTTGGGACAACCTTCCAGGCCACTGGACTCTCCAGGTCAGGCAGCTGAAAATGATGCCTTGTTTTTCAGTGAAAATTGCATGTGTAGCTCGGTTGTCCAACATGGAGGTTGTTATTATTATTTTTTTCTTAAACCACTCGTGCACAACATCAATTTCTGCTCCGTTGTATGCTTTTATTGAGCCAGATATACAGGTAGTCCCTGACTTATGAGCGAGTTCCGTTACTACGACTCTTGTAAGATGAAAATCTCGTATGTCGGGGACTACCTTTAATAAATCTGGGACTACCTTTTATACCGCACGAGCCGCCACATGTACAGTAATGAACGGTTAACAAGCACTTTGCCTATCCTAACACTTTAAAACATTTTAAAAGAACATACATAAAAAATAAAAAATAAATTTCTTACGTTGAGCTGCAGCTTGTCTCCGTCTGTTTTCATGTTAGCTCCGCCGCGTTAGCTCCGCTGCATTAGCATGTTAGGCCGCGCTGCGTTAGCATGTTAGACCCTCCAAAAAGGCTGCCGCAGCTGTTAGCTCGATAACAATCCAACATCTGAGGTTGCCAGGCAGACATCGAGGCGAGCTCCGCCGCCTGTTGGCTCAGTGTCCCCGGTGAGAGCGATAGCATCCACCCATCCATGCTACAGCTAGGCTTGCTAGCATGTTATCTGTTGCTTCTCCGGCCCAGCTCGCTGTCTGCTGCTTCACAGCGTCGTTTTCCTTCGTCCATCCGTCACTCCACAAAACCGCCGTTCAGCTCTTGCTCATGTATTCGAGCGTAGGAACCTCTAAACAACACTGTCCGTCCGAACACGGCTCTCGAGGCCGGAGCTAACTGGCTAAACAGCCCAACACCGCCGAACACTGACGGAAACTGCGTAATCAGCTTCAAAATAATAATAATAATATGTAATAATAATACTTTATTTTTAAAGCCATTTAAAACGACCACAGCTGCAACAAAGTGCTGTACACATGAAATTAAGAACATTTAAACACAAAAAATATATACATTTTTTATTTCATATTTTTATTAAATATGATAGCTCGTAAATTCGGAACCTCGTAAGTCGATGTGCTCGTAAATCGGGGACTACCTGTATTCCCAAACTGCTGCTGCAGCAGCATGGGCTGATAGCACGATGGTGCAGTTGGTAGTAGAGCTGGGCCATATCATATCGTTACGGTTTTACCGCTATAAAAAGCTTGCCCGGGCAAAAAAGTTATATCATGATATGCTAATTTCATGACGTAATACGTAAGGGCGCCCCGCCTCCTTAACAAACGAGCGCTTCAAACCAACAAACTGAACTGTGCACCTCCCCTCCACCAGTCTGCGTGCAATACTTGCTAGCTAAAATGCTAAAAAACAAACAACTCGCGTCTCTCTCAGCTTCTGTCCCCCTGCTTAAACTCCAGGTAGAGAGAGCTCAAATGCCCCCCGCTCTGAGCAATCGGTGCTGTGTGTTTCCCCCGCCAAACCATCTTTACAAACACGCGCGGCTCCACGGACCAAGAGTTGGGTAATCAGAGACAGATCATCTGAAAAAAGCTAAGTCTTTAGCTTTTTTAGATTTTTCTACCTGGATTACCGGTATTCAGCATGCATCAGGGTGTGCAGAGACAGATCAATTTTTAAAAAATGAATAATTCCTGCATGAATAGGTAAGACTTTTTCAATCTAAATAACAGATTTTTTTTTTATACCTGGGAGACTGAATACTTTACTAAATAAAGTAATTTCATTAAAATTACCCCTTGTTGTTTTTTATTTTATTTTATATACATAATACTGCAAAGCAACATGTTAAGTTAATTTTGTCAAATAAATATATATATTTTTTTCCATTTATAGATGGCCTCCCTTCTCACCTTATAGCCATCCTCTCACTCCAATATGTTTTTTTTTTAATAGAGAGAAAGAAAAGAGAAAGTAAGACAACAAAACAACAATTATCCACAAAAAGAGCACAAGGCAAACACACCCAACCTCCGTCCGCAATCCTGCAAAGCACATGACAGAACACAGCAACGAAACATACATGCATAAAGACTAATAATATTCATGACCTTGCAGTAGATTTCTATAAATACACATACCCATACCTACAAATATATATACAGTATACATACATATACATTTATATTCATTCATATACCCATCTACATATCTGCATATATCTACATATACATCCCTGCATCCATTTGTGTGTGGTTGTGAGCATGCATAAGTGAATAAGGTTCCTCCAATAGAACATTTAGTAGCGACTGTGAAGCATCAGAGATCCGTCCCCCCAAAGCCAGAGGCAGACGAAGGGGCGATCAAAGCCCATCGACGTCATTCAAGGATCCATCTTGAGACGGAGACGGAGTTATAACGAGCATCATGAAAAGCATCATGCATCAACGTAGCTTTCTTATTTCTGACCAGAGTAGTTACGAATACAACTAAGAAAATGCCGAACCAATGTGTTGCCCAGTTCTGCTGCAATACCTCGAAGGATGGCGTTAGTGTTCATTATTTCCCCAAAATCAAAAGGATTCGGAATGCATGGATAAAGTTTGTTCAAGTCAAACGAGCTGACTTCATTGCTCCATCGCGTAGCAGTGTTTTGTGTTCAAAACACTTTAAACCGGAAGACTACGAGTCAGCAATGATGCAGGCATTTGGATTTAAGGGGAAAAGTTGTACGAGACTGAAGGAAGACGCTGTGCCAACTGGAAAACTGGACTCATCTCCCTCCGAGGACCGACCAGCGGCGAAGGCTCGCACCTCAATGGTTGTGAGAAAACGGGAGGTTTTGCGGGTAGGACTTTTGCTCAATTAAATTTTTTAATTTTTGACATCAGAACAGAATGAATAATAGAGCAGGCTTTTAAATGTACCATAGTTTGGTAATATTCACGCCACTTTTTCACGAAAATCTGTGTCGCTATCCTGTGGCTAGTTAGCGTAATGCTAATGCTAGTTAGCATAATAATGTGTCCATCAGTTCTCGTTTTTCTCGGCATTACATTGCACGGAAATAATAAACATCCCCCAATGTCTGAGTTAGGCACAAACGTAACTGTGAAGTGTGTACAACTCTGCAGCCGCTCGGTGTGTCCGCGGCTGCAGCCGCGATGACCGTCGGTTCTCAGCTACGAGTGTCAGGGTCTGAGCTCTGTTTGTCCGCGGCTGCAGCAGCGGGTGAAGTGAGGTTTTAGCAGCACAGTCACACTTGCATGTGTAAGGATGGAGGATAAAAAATGACTGGTTATGACTGTGTGGCAAAGTCGGAATGTAAGATCCATTGCAGTGCCTTCTGACTGGATCCTTTAATTACGTCATTCCGGAGTTCGGCAATCATCGGCGGGGTTTCCGGATGCTTCCGGGACTCTGTTGTTTTTTGTTGTTGTTTTTTTTTACACTCGCCTGGCCCAAATGCAAAAATGAAAATAGACATCATATTCTACTACAGTAATTGTCCAATATGGTGAATTGTTACTGTCACGGTGGGTGTTGTCCTTTAAGTGGTGGTTTTATTCAAAACTATTGTAAATTTAAATATACAGTATAAACTATAGTGATTGATGGTTGCGTTTTAATGACTGCAGCCTTAAAGCATGTAAACTTTAAAAGTTTCTTTTTTCTTCATAAAACCCTTATGTGTGTGCTCTGTAATGTTTTGTAAACAGCAGTAAACCTAATAACTTTCCCCTGTGCTCCGGCACTGATTTTCAACTTCCCTCAGTAATGGAGTCTGTGTGTGAGTCCACACTGTCCTGGTATTTCCAACAGCTGGATCTAGTTAACGCGCAGCCAGAGCTTCCTCGGGCCTCTGAATGGGGGCAGGATACAGGCTGCTTTGTGAACCCACTGTGTGTGAATTTTTTGTTTCTGACCGTGTAGGCCGGGCAGACGTCCGGGTGTTTGTGCAGCAGGTGGGGGAAGTGTTCTGTGTGTGAGTGTGTGGATGTTTGTCTGAGGTAGATTCAGAGATAAGATTAATCATAGTTGGGGGGGGAGCATTACCACTAATTCTCTGTTTATTGAGATGGTGGTGATTTATTACTTTTTTGTTGTTGTGTGGTCTCTTGAACAACAAAAGTTGGATCAAATTCAGTTTCTAGTCCCATTGGTAAATTCTCCTTTTTATAAAAAAATAAAATCATGTTTATACATCCCATTTGTTTTGTCATGTTCAAAGTAAAGGATAGGGTTTGAATGAGTACCCTTTTTTAAATAAGATTTTTTTTAAATAAATGGTTGTTAAAACTTTTAGTTTGAAAGTTCCATCTAGCAAAGGAAAACGTCCGGTTCGAAAAGGCAGCGCTTGAAAAAAAGTCAGTTTGTCTGGACGAGATATCAGAGCTCCTGCTGCTCTGCCTGCTTTGGGTTCTCCTCTCGTTTGTGGGGGGTCAGAGGTCACCGTTAAGAGTCTGTAGGCGTCACTCACAGCTGAACGAGCACGAAAGGGCCTTTCAGTTGTGGGGTTCTGCGTGTTTGACAGAATAGGAGGGAGGGTGTTCTCCATTTTCAGACGACTCGGTCAATAGTGGGGCCTCGTGATTTGAGGCGCTGCTGGTGTGTAGAAGTGTGTGGAGTGGATTCTGTTCTTTGTCCAGCTCCACCCTGAAGTCCCAACGTCTGAGACGGCAAACAACCATCTAATGTTCATCACATCAGCACAAACCTCTTATCTACAACACGTCTTCCTCCTGTGGAAGTCGACTGTCTGCCTCCTTGTTCATGAGTGTGTGTGTTGTGGGAGTGCAAGTTGTCCTTTTTGCTCTGAGAGAATGTAAACATGTGGGAGATAAAGCACTATCTCATCTCAGGCCTCTACACTGCGAGTATTTCCTCCTGCTGATACTGGTCATTTAAACTTCCAAACATGTCTTTGGTGCGAGTGTTACAAAAGAAAGCCCACATTTTGTAGAAATGACTGTAGACTATAAACAGGAACATAAAAAGGTGACTACGGTAGGACAAAGTCTTAAGCTTTAAGCATTGTAATCACTTCAGGTAAATTGTTTGGTACCCAATCATTTGAGAAATTAATCTTGGTCAAACCTTTTTATTTATTTATTATTATTTAAGGCCCCTTAGAAAAATGTAGTTTTTCAAGATACAGTATCTACAATTAAACTACCGTATTTCCCGGCGTATAGGTCGCATCTTTTTATGGTTTTTTCAAGACCTGCGATCTATACTCAGGTGCGACCTATATATGGCTTGTTATCACTTTCGGTGAAACAAATTTTAAATCCAGCTCATTTCACAATTACGTTCATTTATTAAGGAAAAGTTCAGCTCAGACATATATTTGCTATAATTTTTATCAAACAAATAATTGTTTTTAAGTGTTAATCTTCTTAAAAGCCTTGCTGTGCGCTCCTGTGGCAGACATTTGCAGCAGAGCTAAACGTAGGTGCGACCTATACACCAGTGCGACCTATCTAGGGATTTTTCCAATCTATTGGTGGTAATTGGACAATGCGACCTATACACAGGTGCGACCTATACACCAGAAAATACTGTAATCACAAAAACATAACTATTTATAGACATTATTTGTTTATCAGTCAGTACCAGTACATTTTAAATCCTAAAACGACTAAATGCAGTAATATGACAAAATGAATAAAATGTGTGCCTTTCAAAGATAATTTTGTACATTTTTAACTCTCGCTGAGTTGCTGTCAATTTTATTTTTGGGGGGGCACAAAGAATTTTACGATTAGAATGTAAACCTAAATCAGGAATGTCATTAATAAATGGATTGTGTTTGAAGAAAACTTAAAGGGGACCAAATATTGGTTTTATAAATTTTTATGGTATGTCTGTGGGCTATCCAGACCATGTTCATTCGATTTAATGCACAAAATAATTCTTAGATAATAAAATATCCCCTTTCTAGTTGTGCCTTTTCTGACTTCCGTTCTGAACAGGCTGTTTATGATAATGAGTTCTGAAGGCCACGCCCTTCAAAAATCTGTTTACATTATCTCCGCCCTCCAAAGGGGACCTAGCCTGGTTGAAACCAGACCCTGTCCTTCACTTCGCTTCAGACAAGGGTCTGGACTTTCTCCATTTTAAAACGATTCTTGCTGGAGGCGTTGGCCTTTGCTGAGGAACAAAACCATTGGATATTTTGAACAGGCAAAGCATTCTGCTCCCTCCCCTCAGAGCCACCCCCCGTGCTCTGGTGAACTTGACTGACAACTGCTCCGCCTCCTGAAGCTTTTCTCTCGCTGCTGGCTGCTGCGCTGGAAATCCTGTGTTTATATGTTATAAAACGTTTAAATAAAATAAAATAAAACCATGGATCGCTGGTCCAGCTCACCAGAAGACCAGAAAATCTGATGGGACTCTGGCAGCAACGCAAAACCCGAGTTTAATTCTCGTCCCAGCGCGCAAAGGGCTCTGCGCGCTGGGACAGGTGGGGGCATGGGTTAGGGGGCCAAAAACTCCGCCCCTTCTGTTCTCTGATTGGTCCGAACAAAATTCTACCGGAGAAATCGTTGTGAATGGGAGAAGTCCCAGACTGTGCAGTGAAGGGAAATTAGAATTGAGCGGAGCTGTGCAGGAAGGCGAGGGCCAGGCTAAAGGGGACCCTGAGGCAGACCCAGAGGCAGACACCATTTTGGGCAGGGCAAATGAGGCGCTGACGCGTTGCGTAGGCCGCTGAGAAACATCCATAAGTTCACCCTCCATGTTAAAAACTCTTCGTCTGACTCTTTGAAAACAAGCAATAAGGCTGCAGAGTAACACACTGGCTGCTAACTGCTATACACGCTCTCTCTAGCGGGGACCGCTTTTTTTCACGGACCACATCCGGCGCTGAACGGATATGGTCCGTGAGCAGTCGTCCGGTTGATTTAAGAGCCCGTAAATAAGTTTTTTCGTTTTTACTGATAGATAATTAGTTATTAGCGGTACTGCATTTTAACAACAACGAAACATCGAACTCTGAGATGAACTCAGGAAAAACAACCGTGACGTCTTTTATACTGAAGTGGGTTGAGCCGCACCAGGGGTTGCTAGGTGAGGGGCTGGACTCAGGTTGGGGTGGGTTGTCCTACGGCTTGTGACATCACAAGCCGTAGGATTTGAAAACGAGACATTTATATCACTGAAAAATAAATATACTTAGAGTAAATATACCACTGGGTGCATTTTTTTGGCCCTAGGACTGTTTTTTTAAGAAGTACATAACCAAAGTTGAGTTAAAAAAAACATTAAAAAGTGAATTTTGCATCTTTGGTCCCCTTTAAAATAAACTTGGCTCGTGACTTTTAATTAATCACGTTTTTCAGCCTCAGTTGTTTGAAGTATCGCCAGATAAAGTATCAGACAAAATAGTTGCTGAAAAAACTTTACATGTAAATTAGCAGCCAAAATAGTTTTGTTTTGAAGCCAAGTTGTAAAAGATTTGCGGAGCATTAAGTGTAGAACCACTAGACTGAGGAACAGCTTCTACCCTGAAGCTGTTAGACTCATGAATCCCTAACCAGGAGAATCATTGTATGCCACTTTAATATGTGACTTATATGTGCTGCTGATTATCCATGCTGCTGATTTCTTGCCTTTAAAGGACAACACCCACCGTGACAGTAACAATTCACCATATTGGACAATTACTGTAGTAGAATATGATGTCTATTTTCATTTTTGCATTTGGGCCAGGCAAGTGTAAAAAACAAACAAAAAACGGAGTCACGGAAGAATCCGGAAACCCCGCTGATGATTGCCGAACTCCGGAATGACGTAAAAAAGGCTCCAGTCAGAAGGCACTGAGTGAGTTCTGATGGAGTTTTATGAGAGTTATGATGATTTCAGTGCTAAAACCTCACTTCACCCGCTGCTGCAGCCGCGGACACACCGAGTGGACCTCACGTCACCCGCGCGGGCAGCCGGACACACAGAGCGGATCTCACGTCACCCGCTGCTGCTGCCGCGGACACACCGTCACCCGCGCGGTTACAAACAGCAGACACACACCGCTCCACCAGTTTAAATCCCCTTAAATCGTGGCGATTTTGTTTTTATATTTTTTATTTATCACTGTAGAGTTGTACACACTTCACAGTTATGTTTGTGCCTAACTCAGACATTGGGGGATGTTTATTAATTCCGTGCAATGTAATGCCGAGACAAAACGAGAACTGATGTACACTTTGTTATGCTAACTAGCCACAGGATAGCGACACAGATTTTCATGAAAAGGTGGCGTGAATATTACCAAACTAAGGTACATTTAAAAGCCTGCTCTATTATTCATTCTGTTCTGATGTCAAAAATTTAATTGAGCAAAAGTCTTACCCGCAAAACCTCCAGATTTGTCATAACTGTTGAGGTGCGAGCCTTCTTCACTGGTCGGTCCACTTTATAAATCCATTATGAATCCTTTTGATTTGGGGGAAATAATGAACACTAACGCCATCCTTCGAGCTATTGCAGCAGAACTGGGCAACACATCATTTTTATTAGTTGTATTCGTAACTACTCTGGTCAGAAATAAGGAAGCTGTTGATGCATGATGCTCCGCCTGCATTCAAAGCGGATACTTCAGTGACGTCAATGCCCATATATGGAGAGGGACACATTAGGCAGCAGCTCCTGCGTTAAAACTCCTTTAAATCATGAAATAACACATATAGCGTTATTTCTCTACAATATCAATAAACGCTCCTGTTTTATTATTTAAATCACTACTAAATATTAGCACTAGCACTTTGAGATTTTCATTAATGAAAAGTGTGTTATAAATTGAATTCATTACTGTATTATTATTATTATTATTATTAAATATTAATGGCGATGCAATTTGAAAACATGGTGGGTCATGGACTTTAAGCTGCTATACCCATCTGCTCACTACAGACTCATGTTCAGGCTGCAGTTTTATACATTGTATTGTTTTACATTATTAGTGTTTAGTGTATATCTTGGAATCTAACATATACACAAATAAGATTAAGACTTAGGCCACAGTTCACACTGCAGGCAAATCCGATTTTTTTGCCCCATCTGACCCATATCCGATTTTTTTGTGACAGTCTGAACGCGACAAATCCGATTTTTTCAAATCCGACCCAGGCCGTTTCAGTATGTGGTTTTAAATCGGATATATATCTGATGTTTTCAAAGCGACTGCAGTGTGAACGCTCATGTGACTTACATCTGACTTTTGCATCACCGATGTGAGACCGACGTCACAGTTCTGCGCCGGACTGGGCAGGAAGCAGCGAAATAAACATGGCAACAACGTCAAAATTACCGAACACACACTGAAAACTGTCGCGTCCATGTTTACTTCCGCAAACACAGGGTGCTGCGTGCCACGTCACGTTCGGAGACACGTTTTCTTCTGCGCATGCGGGTCGCTTCTGCAATGTAGATCATTCACACTGGAGTCTGATGCAGGTCGCATTTAAAATGTAGTGTGAACGTTCACACTAAAAGATCGGATTTTAAAAAAATAATCGGAATTGAGCATTAAGACCTGCAGTGTGAACGTAGCCTTAGATCCTCGTACAGTATACTGTTTCTTTTTATACTTTATATTTTTGCTATTTTGGGTGTAACTGGGACCTTTTGTACACAGTTTTGTTCTACCTCATGCACCACATGTGACACAAATGACAACAAAGAACCTTTAACCTTAAGTACATACGTATCTATCTATCTATCTACCGTATTCGTCGGCGTATAAGTCGCACCTTTTTGCCTACATTTCCAAGCCCTGCGACCTATAGGCCGGTGCGACCTATATGTCGATTTTTCCAATATTTTGGTCATAATTTGACTTTGGTCAAAAACTCCAAAAATGGTGCAGTACCAGTTTTGGCCGCTATGGGCGCTAAGAAACCCTTTACAGTACCTACACTGTTGACATCTGCCTGGTCCAAGATGAAGATGAAGACTTCAATGGTTTTGAATAAATAAATAAAAACCGTAAAATAAATACAGTATCTGTTTCTGTCATCATTTTAAACTGAGACACGTTTTTTACTGTAATGTCAGCTAATAAAAATATATTTTTATGTGTTTATCTTTAAAGATAAATGATGAAAGACACAAAATATACAAAAATTATGTTCATTTATTAATGAAAAGTTCAACTAAGACACATCAAACAAAATACTGTAGTTTTTATGTGATAATCTTGTCAAAAGTCCTTCCAAACAATTTGGCAGCCAGTCCAAAATAATGTTCATTTATTAATGAAAAGTTCAACTAAGACACATCAAACAAAATACTGTAGTTTTTATGTGATAATCTTGTCAAAAGTCCTTCCAAACAATTTGGCAGCCAGTCCAAAATAATGTTCATTTATTAATGAAAAGTTCAACTAAGACACATCAAACAAAATACTGTAGTTTTTATGTGATAATCTTGTCAAAAGTCCTTCCAAACAATTTGGCAGCCAGTCCAAAATAATGTTCATTTATTAATGAAAAGTTCAACTAAGACACATCAAACAAAATACTGTAGTTTTTAAGTGATAATCTTGTCAAAAGTCCTTCCAAACAATTTGGCAGCCAGTCCATTTTGGGCAAAACACCAGTTCACGTGAGGTGCGACCTATAGGCCGGTGCGACCTATACGTTGATTTTTCCATTTAATTGGGCATA
Organism: Garcialebias charrua; assembly: GCA_038048925.1. NCBI lineage: Eukaryota > Metazoa > Chordata > Actinopteri > Cyprinodontiformes > Rivulidae > Garcialebias > Garcialebias charrua. The sequence continues at coordinate 10,747 of JBBPBX010010089.1, read as the reverse complement.
ATTAGGCTGGTGCGACTTATACTCCGGTGTGACTTATTGGCCGACGAATACGGTATCTATCTATCTATCTATCTATCTATCTATCTATCTATCTATCTATCTATCTATCTATCTGTCTATCTGTCTGTCTGTCTGTCTGTCTGTCTGTCTGTCTGTCTGTCTGTGTATAT
>JBBPBX010010089.1:0-10537 GCA_038048925.1 Garcialebias charrua | reverse complement strand
ATATACACACACACACCGTATTTTCCTGTGTATAGGTCGCACCATCTAATTATTGCCAAAGAATTGGAAAAAATCCCTAGATAGGTCGCACCGGTGTATAGGTCGCACCTACGTTTAGCTCTGCTGCAAATGTCTGCCACAGGAGCGCACAGCAAGGCTTTTAAGAAGATTAACACTTAAAAACAATTATTTGTTTGATAAAAATTATAGCAAATATGTGTCTGAGCTGAACTTTTCCTTAATAAATGAACGTAATTGTGAAATGAGCTGGATTTAAAAATTTGTTTCGCCGAAAGTGATAAAAAGCCATATACTGTATAGGTCGCACCGGTGTATAGGTCGCAGGCCTTGAAAAAAACCATAAAAAGGTGCGACATATACACAGGAAATTACGGTATATATATATATACAGTATATATATATATAGCTACTTTGTATCTATCTATATCTATATATATCTATATCTATACACACATACACACACACACTAGGTTGAAGCAGATGACCGCTTGTCATGAGCCTGGTCCTGCTAAAGGTTTCTTTCTCTTGAGGGAGTTTTTCCTTTCCACTGTCGCCTTCATGCTTGCTCAATATGAGCCTGTGATGGAGTTAAATTCAAAGCAGTCTGCTCCTCAGATAAATAGTGTTAAATTATTATTTTTTAAATATGAATGTTTCTGTTCAGTGCCCTGAGATGACTTCTGTTGTGACTTGGCGTTTTATTAATAAACTGAATTGAATTGAACTGAAGTATTTATTTACCCTATGTTAAATTGTTTTAACTTCATCTTGGTGTGTGTTAGTGTATTTGCAGGTGTGTGTGTGTGTGACAGAGTCCAGCAGTGCATATTTCTGCTGAATCCATTCAACTTTACAACATGTCACATTAGTGCAAATTCATTAAAACCTTAGTACAGAATGTTTGTTTTAAAAAACAAAAGTGAAGTGCCATGTACTGTACAGCAACATGTGATGATGATAGTCACAACTTCTTTTAAAATTACAGCTTTGTGTTGCTTTATTTAATGGTATCTGCAGGTCTTTTTGTGACACTATATGACTGGTATAATAAACAACTAAATTGACTCTGAAATGTGTCCACTTGTCTCCTCAGTACCTGCCGTTCCAATGGCCTTTGCTGGACGTACCAGGAAGAGCAGCTGTCCGAGACCCCTCTACTCCCACACACCTGGTAAAACCTGCTCTCACACACGCTCAGTAAAATGTCTCAAAGTTAAACAGTCTGTTGCAAAAACTTTAAATAAAATAATGTCATTAATATAAAAACTTATTGAACCAGCAACTCAAACCCCTAACATGTAAAAAATTATACAAAATGCAGTTTTGTGGTGAACTTGTAATAATATTCACTTCTTCTGTGTTTATTGTTCATAAAATCAACTTTCCATTCTCACACACAAATAAATATATTAAAGTAGCTTCTTTCAGATACATTTTATTTGTGGAAATCTTCTAAAACCAAAACATTACAGATTTACAGTATAAACGTCCACACAACAGCTGCACTTTCTGGTGTCTGCCAGCAGATGGCAGTAATAATTAATTACTTGTGTTTCAAAGTCCTGCAGAAAATGAGATAAAGGACTGTAATCATTTTCATAGTTCCAAGAAATGATATGCTACATGTTGTTTTTAATGAATATAAAGAGCCATGTCAGTCTGGAGATCAGTTTATGTTTAACATCAGGTGCAGAGCCATGCTGTACAGCAGGGCTATTCAGCTAAATTGACCAGGGGGCCACAGTTACAGAAAGCCAAGAGCTCAAGGGCTGGATTTCCACTCCAGCAGTTATTGTCATTAATTAAATTTGTTTTATGGTTTAAAGTCTAGTTTTATTTCACAATGAACCCATTGGTGGGCTGAACTGAGTTCACTCATGGCCTCCAGTAGAATCGCCCTGCTGTACAGTATCGAAAGAGCACAAAACAATATTCTAGTTGCAGATTTTTCAAAATTGTGGCCATGGGGATGCAAGCACATTTTACACATTACATAATTTTCCACCCTAAATGCAAAAAAATACTAAATCAACAGATGATAGTCTCGTCTCAGTGTATGATATATGTATGTGTGTATGTTTCCAGTCCAATAATGTCCCTGTGATGCAGCACCCCCACATGGCCCGCCTCCACCCGCTGCTGTCCTACAGCCCCGAGGCCTTCTCTCCTCAGAGGGCCTCACCTGGCTTTTCTCCTGACACAGGTAAGCAGTCTGCTCTTACCTCTAACATAAGATGTGTTTTGATCTTCCCATGTGACCTTTGCTGTTGTCCCTGAAGCAGGTATGTCGAGGAGCCCTCACACCCCCTGCTACCCAGTCTCTCCTGGAGGAATGGCTCAGATCCCACACTCCCTCAGATGGCTGTGAGTGAAGCATACCGTACATTTACGTCTCTGCACTACATGTAATGGGGGGGAAAAAACAATGTTGGAGCTCTGTCATTTTTGCAGACATGTCAACATCAATTTAATCCATTTCTGAGTTTAATAAGCAGCTGAATAAAAATGACCTCCAGACGTTACATTCAGCAAAAAGGAAAGAGCTGTTGTTTTTGTTCCTTGTTAAAAATGGCTGCAATGTTACTCTACTGTGTTGTGTCATTTAGTGATTTGTGATCTGTACATGCAGAGAAGATGAAACCGTGGTGTTGACTTTCTGTTTCATATTTCATCAGAAATTATTTGTTTGACCATCAAGCCTGAGGTTGGATTCTAGGAACTACCATAGGGCTTGGCAATATGGCCTAAAATCAATATCACAATATATTGAGCAGTTCACCTCGATAACGATAAATGGATGATAACTGCAACCCCCCACCCCTGAAAATAATGTGATAGGTCGGCATAAATAACTCACAGCCAGTAATACTGATGGCAAAATTCCCTTTTTATTGCCACTTTAACGAACTTTAAAACTAAAGCTTCTGCAAATAAATGAAGAAAATGTGTACTTTTAGTTGTTAATAGTTTTTGAACAAATACTGTAAGCACAACTGAACAAATTTAGAAGTATAAAATAACTTTCTTGTAAACACATAGTATTAAAAATACAATCTCTTATAAATGAAATGGTCACATCTGAGTTGTCAAGTATTCCCATGTACGGTAAATAAAACTAAATAAAAAACAAATTTCACATTTGCCATTTGGAAAAGTAAACAATGAGTTGTGCAAATATAATGTCATGTTTATTTATTTTTATTTTATTTATACATTTTTTCATTTTAAAATACAATATAAAACAATCCCATAAACTACAACATACAAATATAAAAATAAAATGTAGCAGAAAGAAGAAAAAATCTTATATGCGCCCCTTATTTTTCAATCAATTAGTTCAAACTAAATTAATCTTCAAGTAACAGAACAAAATGAATAACTCGTTCTAATTTTTCTAACTCTAATATAATTCATGTGCAAAGGCCTACCTCTCTGTTAGTGCTGGACAATAATTCGATATCGATATATCTCGCGATATACTTTTATTCAATAACGATTACCGGTATATGAATTTTAAGCATATTTTCGATATTTCGATAGGATTTTACAGCGTTTCACTGACGCTTTTCTTTTTCTGTTCGGGTTGAAGCGGCTGCTTCAGTTTCAACCCGGACAGAAAAAGCTGCGACACAAATATGTAAGTGCGTGGTGACGTAGATATTACGCAGCGCTCGAGTCCAGCATGCGTTAGCAGTAGCAGGATAAGCTAAGTTTTCGCTTCAAAATGAGTGCCCATGACATCAGAATGTGACTGAACAAAGTTTCACAAGCGAAGAGAACGAGATGACCTCACTGATAAGAGAGGAAAGACTAATTTGTCGGTGTGGAAGTGGTTCGGCTTTCTAACAAGATCTGTTAAACTGCAGGTTTCTTCTGCAGCGAGGTCCTACTCGGTCTCTTTATGCCGCAAAACGTGACGGAGTCGTTCTAACTAGCGGTGGGAACATCTAACTTGTTCAATCTGAAGAGTTTCCACTGGATAGAATATGATGAGAGTCAGAAGATGAAGCACAATAAAGTTTGAGCCAACGTGTCCTTGAAACTACAGGTAGTCCCCGATTTACGAGCGAGATCCGTTACAACGAGGCGCTCGTAAACCGGAAATCTCGTAATTTGGAACGGTTGCCATGTCTCTCGTAAGTCCGGAATTTCGCTCGTAAATTGGAACGGTTTCGCTAGCGCGACTACAAACACTCGTTTTTCATCAAAAAACTGCTTATGAGTGCATAAAAATGATCGGAAACGTGTGTCCATATGTTTAGCTAACTAACTGTGGTGAAAAAACACATGAAAACTCAGTATTTTTTGCGTTTTTTCCAAAAATTCGCCAGCTCGTAAGTCTGGAACCTCGTAGATCAGAGCGCTCGTAATTCGGGGACTACCTGTACAACGTACTGAAACAAACAGCCCCAGCGCAGCATGTTTTGTTTTTAATTCATTTATTCAAAATAAAACAAATTTCATCATCAAAAAAAAAAAAAAACTGAATGAAAATGCAGAAAGAAGAAAATAGTCTTATAATATCTGCCCCTTATTTTAAAAAATACAAAATAACTACAAACAACAACAACCTTCACTTGAACAATCTCCAAGCATTTTTTTTTTTTACTAATTTTCATGTCCTGCAACTTATACGGCGAAGCGACATATTTAGGGATTTTTTTCCCACATTTTTAGACAAATATGAGATATGACCGTTTCCATTCATTCTGACGAAAAAAATGGAGCTGTACCACTTTCGGACGCTAGGGTCCACCGACCGTTCCCAGCTCATGTGTCCAACAGCAGGCTCATCTGGTCGGACTCACTCTGTCGCAGCATGGCCTCCTGCTCTCTGGAGGTCTGAACTACTGTTTAGGGGTGCAGGAAAAAAAAAATCGATTTTTTTAAGAATCTAGATTCTTAGACCTGACGATTCAGAATCGATTCTAAAAGCCCCAAAATTGATTTTTTTTTTCTCCCATTTTACATTAAAACCCAAAAGATAAAAAAAAATTAAACCATATATAATAATAATAATAATAATAATTAATTCAATTTATAACGCACTTTTCATTACTGAAAATCTCAAAGTGCTACACATATATTGAATGCTACACACATTCATAAACCGGTGGCGGCAGACTACCATGCAAGGTGCTTTCCAGTCCTACCGGGAGCAACTCAGGGTTAAGTGTCTTGCCCAAGGACACAACGACACATGGTGCGGGTCCCGGGAGTCGAACCGCCAACTTTCCGATCGGGAGACGACTGCCCTTACCACTACGCCACGGCCGCCCTATATATATATACCGTAAACACCGGTGTATAATACGCACTTTTATTGCTCATTTGAATGTCCTGCGTATTATACACCGAAGCGTATTATCTACAGATTTTTTCCCATATTTTTAGACCCATTTTTGGCTCTGATTCGCTGTTTTTCATTTTGGCCTAAAAATGGTGCAGTACCAGTTTCGGCCGCTATGGGCGCTAATGCACCCTGTAGTCTGTTTACCTGCAGACTGTACCTGGAGGCGTATCCTGGCGCCATCTAGTGGCCATAAAAAAGACTGTCACGGCAGCGCGTATTATACACCGAAGTCAAAGTCAAATTTATTGTCAGAACTGCAATATGTACAGGACATACACAGGACCGAAATTGCGTTTCTCTCAGTCCCTCGGTGCAACAGTAACCATCTAAACACTAAACACTAAAACATTTAATAAACATAAGCATAAAATAGTAAAAAAGTGTAACACTGTCCTGAGTTTTTTCATAATAGTATAAAAGTATGAAAATTTACACCAACACTGAAACACCAAACACCCCTAAAACACCAAACACCCAATGAACATAAGCATAAAATGAAATAATAAAAGTGTAATACTGTCCTGAGTTTTTGCATAGTAGTATGAAAAGTATAAAAACGTAAATCTATAAAATAAACTGAAGTTTCTAGCGTTGACATTTGCAAAGAGTGGCACAGCAGCATATAAGTTATGTACACAGTATATGTATGAGGTAGTTGATGTTGGTATAGAGGCAAAGTGGCATATGCAGTGAGGCACATAAGGCACATTTGGCATCCTTAGATAATAATAATAATAATAATAATTCAATTTATAACGCACTTTTCATTACTGAAAATCTCAAAGTGCTACACATATATTGAATGCTACACACATTCATAAACCGGTGGCGGCAGACTACCATGCAAGGTGCTTTCCAGTCCTACCGGGAGCAACTCAGGGTTAAGTGTCTTGCCCAAGGACACAACGACACATGGTGCGGGTCCCGGGAGTCGAACCGCCAACTTTCCGATTGGGAGACGACTGCCATTACCACTACACCACGGCCGCCCCGTGATAGATAAGGCTAGTCAGAGAATACTGTATATGTATCTGCAGTAGTGTAGATAAAAGTAGTGTAAATGTAAACAGTAGTAATAAATGTAAAGCAGTAGTAATAAATGTAAACAGTATTAATAAATGTAAACAGTGAATGTAAACAGTAGTATGACTATAGGCAGTAATGTAATACAAACATTAGTGCAAATATGAGAAGTAGTGCAAACTGAATGAACACATGACCGAGAGTTTAGTGAATAACCCGTTTGATGACACAGAGTCCAGTGTTAAAAACTTTGTGTTGAGTGGTAATGTGTGAGAAAGTTTTTTGTGTTAAGGCAGTTCAAATGGGAGGGGAGGCAGAGCAGGCAGAGTGTTTAGCATTCTGACTGCCTGATGAACAGAGCTGTCTCTCAGTCTGCTGGTTCGAGCCTGGAGACTCCTCAGTCTCCTCCCTGATGGCAGCAGTCTAAAGCGGCTGTGTAGTGGGTGTGTGGGATCACCTGCCATGCGGTGGGCTTTCCGAGTGAGGCGTTTGCTGTGTAAGTCCTGCAGTGAGGGCAAGGAGGTGCCGACGATCTTCTCAGCTGCTTTCACGATGCGCTGGAGGCTCTTGCGGCAGGATGCAGTGCATGCACCAAACCACACAGTGATGCAGCTGGTCAGGACACTTTCTATGGCACCTCTGTAGAAGGTGCACATGATGGAGGTTGAAGCTCCAGCCCTTTTCAGCTTGCGGAGAAAGTAGAGGCGCTGGTGAGCCTTCTTCGCCAGTGCTGCAGTGTTCCTGCTCCAGGACAGGTCCTTTGAGACGTGCACTCCCAGGAACTTGGTGCTGTCCACTCTCTCCACTGCGGTGCTGTTGATGGTCAGAGGGGCATGTTGTGCATCCCTCTTCCTGAAGTCCACGACAATCTCCTTTGTCTTCTCCACGTTGAGAGTGAGATTGTTGTGTCCGCACCACAAGGCCAAGCGGCTCACCTCGTTCCTGTAGTCCGTCTCATCGTTGTTGCTGATGAGACCCACCACTGTTGTGTCGTCCGCAAACTTGATGAAGTGGTTGGAGCTGTACGATGGTGTGCAGTCGTGTGTTAGCAGGGTGAATAGAAGGGGGCTCAGCACACATCCTTGTGGGGCCCCTGTGTTCAATGTGATGGTGCTAGATGTGTTACTCCCGATCCGTACTGTCTGTGGTCTCCCGGTCAGGAAGTCTAGCAGCCAGTTACACATTGAGGTGTTCAGCCCCAGACTGTCCAGTTTATGGATGAGCTGTTGGGGGATGATGGTGTTGAATGCCGAGCTGAAGTCGATGAACAGCATTCTAACATAAGAGTCCTTCGTGTCCAGATGTGTGAGAGCTGTGTGGAGGGCAGAGGAGATGGCATCGTCGGTTGAGCGATTAGGTCGGTATGCAAATTGGAAGGGATCCAGGGAGGCAGGGAGGACAGATGTGATGCTTTTCAAGCGTATTATCTACCGATTTTTCTTATTTATTTCCAAATATTGGCCAAAGCTTATTACACACCGGAGCGTATTATACACCGGTGTTTACGGTATATGAAAGAATACATAAAATGAAAGGTGGCAGAAAGAAGAAGAAATCTTATTTTATCTGCCCCTTTTTTCAAAAACAAAACTAGTTCAAATAATCAATTCAAACAATAATTTTCTATAAGTAACAGAGCAAAAAGCTAACCTAACACTGGTTATTTAAGTTACAGAATTTAATGCATTGCTGTATTATTTGTTCCTATTTTTGGTATAAATATCAAACGATGCAAAAAACTTGATACAATAAGGAACCCAAAGTTTTTGTTTTAAATAAATGTTCCATTTGTTTACATTGTTGTTTATTCATTTCAGCTTGTCAGTTACAAAACTGAAACTAAATGTATGACCATTTTAATAGAAAAATCGATTTTGTTTCGAATCGTGACACCAAAAATCGGAATCGAATCGATTCTCCAGACACTGGGAGATTCGCACCCCTACTACTGTTACCTCAGTGTTTCACTGTTAGCAAAATAGCTCAAGAACCACAGGACAGATTTTGATGAAACTTACCGAAAGTAATCACTGGATGGACATTTACAATTGATTAGCTTTAGGAGATGTTTGAGCCAAAATTCGATTTATTTATAATTTATTTTCACAGCGCGCGCACGTTTGGAAGACCGTCAAAGCGAAACAATTTAAATCCAGCTGATTTGAACATTATGTTAATTTATTAAGGAAAAGTTCAGCTCAGACACATCTTTGCTATAATTTTCAGCAAACAAATACATGTACAGGTAATTGTTTTTAAGTGTTAATCTTGTCAAAGTCCTACCGTGCACGCTCGTGTGGCCATTTCACAGCCAATCCATTTTGGGCAAAACACCGGCCCACATTTCCGGGTTGTCACCACGTCAGCGGCGATGCATAATAGATGCGACGTATACGGAGGTGCAACATGTTTATGGATTTTTCCACTTTATTGGACATAATTGGACTGATGCGACATATAGGGCGTGTGCGACTTTTCAGCTGGAAAGTACGGTAGTTCTAAAGGAAGGTTTTACAAACATTTACATTCTCTTCAGGTTATAATGACTCTTTTTTAAACAAATTTTAATTGAATATTTGGGGGTAGTATTTTTATGAGTTTTATACACGACTTGTAAAATACTAATGTTCAACCAAATCATAAAATTTTAATAATTTCAATTGATGAAATAATATATTTGTTGGGTGACCATAGCACTTACTAATAATTCTTATAGCTCTTTTTTGTAAAATAAAAATAGGGTTTGTAATAGTTTTGCATGCTTTTCCCCAAACTTCAATACAATAGATTAAATATGGAACAATCATTACATTATACAATATATTCAAAACTTTGTCATTCAAAAACTATTTTACTTTATACAGTAATGTAATTGATTTTGTTATTTTTATTCTTAAGTAATTTACATGAGATTTCCATGTCAGCTTCTCATCAATAACAACACCCAAAAGTTTCATTTAATTAACTATGAATTTCAATGCTGTACATTTTAAAGTTGTTGTTTAAAGTTAAAACTATTAATATTGACACAGTTGAGAATTTTATGGCAAGAAAGTTCATACTCAATAATCCAGGTACCAAAGCCAATAATTCTCTGCCGGGTCATCTGGACAGTTTCTTTTTTATAGAAACTGGATGGAGGATGGAGGGTGAAAAGGTTCTATAAAAAAGAAACTGTCCAGATGACCCGACTGAGAACTATTGGATTTGGTACCTGGATTATTGAGCATGAACTTTCTTGTCTTGAACCAATTTGGCTGGGGCTGCCTGCCTGGGAGGAGTAGACGAGAGACAGGACGGCCCCCAGAAACTATCTTGGCTCCAGCAAACTGGTTGGTCCACTTAAGGTGTTTACTGCTTGGTGAGGAAACAGTTTGCTGGAACTCCTCTGACTGATGATGGATGGCGGGTGAAACGTTTCTATAAAAAATAAACTGTCCAGATGACCTGACTGAGAATTATTGGGTTGAGAATTTTATGTTTATTTGACGTGATTTCCATTTTTTTTTTTGGAGGCTAAATACAAATAAAAGGTGAACATAAATTTATTTGTATACCGGTAGTTTATATCAATCAATCAATCAAAACTTTATTTCAGATGCATATGGTCCATAGTAACAAACAAAACAACAACAACCAAAAAATAAAAAAGACAACATCAACAAAACACAGTTAAAAACAGAATGTTCATCCATTGCCAAATAAATTAAGGCGCCATTGATTCCACAGACTAGAAGATAACCTAACCGAGCTTTGTACAGTATAGTTTTTTTTTTAGGCTTTTATATTGTTTATATCGATATCGAATTATATCGCTATCGACCAAAATTAAATATATCGTGATAAAAATTTTGGCCATATCGTCCAGCCCTACTCTCTGTAAAGCCCTTAGAGTAATCTCTTGTTTGGGCTTTTTTAAGTTCTTCCCATTGGACCAGGTGGTTGTGCTACAGGTTGTGGAAGAGGTTGGATGCATTGCCATTGCTGCTGCCGCTTCAACGTTTGAAATTTCCTCCGTTTTCTCAACTGCATCATCTCTTTCACTTCTTGTTACAGACTGGATGGGGTGGAGTCACGTGACTACAGACTGCATGTTGCGCAGCGTCTTAAAGGGACATGAGCATAGCTAACTTGTACATA
>JBBPBX010010088.1:19811-58622 GCA_038048925.1 Garcialebias charrua | reverse complement strand
TGTGTGTGTGTGTGTGTGTGTGTGTGTGTCCTTGTTTATGTTACGTTGTAAGGCCCAGTTTTCTGAGTTTTACCAAATTGTGAGGCCCAACTGGTTCTTATGGGGCCCAAAGCCCGGGCCCCATAAGAAGAAGTCCCGTTGGTGGGTTAGGGGTTAGGTTTAGGTCTAAGGTGTGAATTGAGGATGTGTTAAGGTTAGGGTTAGGTATGCATTGGTAATGGTTAGGTTTAGGGTAAAGGTCAGGGTTAGGCTATAGAAATGAATGAAAAATGAATGGAAGTCAATGCAATGGCCCCACAAAGATAGTAAAACAAACCTGTGTGTGTGTGTGTGTGTGTGTGTGTGTGTGTGTATGTGTTTCTATTGGAAGAACCAATTTTACCAAATGTTTCTGTTCTACCTGATAAACTGTGTTGCTCAGCATCACAAAGCTCGTTTGGAGTTTTGGATCATTTAGTCATACACAGTAAACACTAAATGTGTATAAATACCCTGATATCTCGGGGTCTTGTTCACGAATGAGGGAAAACTGGAGCGTGAGATCGATAGGCGGATAGGTGCAGCGTCCGCAGTGAAGCGGGCGCTGTACCGGTCTGTCGTGGTGAAGAGAGAGCTGAGTCAAAAGGCAAAGCTCTCAATTTACCGATCGATCTACGTTCCCACCCTCATCTATGGTCATGAGCTTTGGGTTATGACCGAAAGAACAAGATCTCGGATACAAGCGGCTGAAATGAGTTTTCTCCGCAGGGTGGCTGGACTCTCCCTTAGAGATAGGGTGAGAAGCTCGGTCATCCGGGAGGGACTCGGAGTAGAGCCGCTGCTTCTCCACATCGAGAGGAGCCAGTTGAGGTGGCTCGGGCATCTGGTTAGGATGCCTCCTGGACGCCTCCCTGGTGAGGTGTTCCGGGCATGTCCCACCGGGAGGAGACCCAGAGGAAGACCCAGGACGCGCTGGAGGGACTATGTTTCTCGGCTGGCCTGGGAACGCCTTGGGATTCCCCCAGAGGAGCTGCTCCATGTGGCTGGGGAGAGGGAAGTCTGGGCCTCCCTACTTAGGCTGCTACCCCCGCGACCCGACCCCGGATAAGCGGACGAAAATGGATGGATGGATGGATACCCTGATATCCATTTTAAAGCCTCAATTGAAAACGTAGTTTTCACCATTTTCATATTCCTGGAACCATAAGTGACAATATTTGGACTTTTTAAAGCTGGAAAGCAAGACTTACAGATCCACTGACATCATCTTTGAACTTTGCATAACATGATACAAGATATATATCTTGTATCATTCAACTATGTTCGTTTTTGCAAACAAAATTATAAATTAATGAAAATTCCTTTCAAACTGAGTTTAAAATAAAAACTGTGTTTCTTCATGGAAAATCTGGCTACAGGCGAATGCAACATCTGTGACGTATAGGAAGGAGGACTTTCAGTCTGCGTGCTAGGATAACTCATAACGTATTCATCATCATCATCATCAACTTTATTCGACAGACTCGTGGTCCACAAAAAAAACATAACACACACAACACATACCGAAAAAAATAAAAAGAATAAAAATATATATAATAAAAAATAAAATCTTATAAGAGACTTGCCTACCAATGATTCCACAGAGCCGACTGGTATCTTAGCGCACTGACAGAGGGATGTGAAAACGTTACAATAAGACTGTTCATGGAGCTGCACAAACGACGCATAAACTTGTACATCAAATTTCTCATGAGCGCCTGAAACGTTCTGACACGTGCATTACAGAACATTTCACTTGCACTGCTGAACCTTGGTTTCTTAAGTAGAATTCTTAGGGAGTCATTGTAAGCAACCTTAAGCTTCTGCATGCTAGCTTTTTTAAATTTACACCACAGAGGAGCTGCATACAAGGATGTACAGTAAGATTTAAACAAATGTATTTTTACCTCATTAGTGCACATGTGAAACTTCCTCCTCAGAATGTTTGCCTGGGCGTACAACATGCGACACTGTCGATAAATGTCATCATCATCACATAGCTGGTCAGTGATGTAGTGACCCAGATATTTAGTTTTTGAGCAAACATTTAACTTTTGTCCTGACAAAAAGAAATCAGGGAAACAGAGTTGTTTGTCTGCTTTAGTCCTACATATTAGCACAACCGTTTTCTTAGCATTGTACTGCACATCAAATCTCAGCCCATAATCAGAGCAGATATTCAGTAACTGTTGAAAACCAGCACTGCTGGGCGAGAGGACAGCCAGGTCATCAGCATACATAAAGTGATTAACCAGGGTATCACCGATCACACATCCAGTTTTACAGAGGTTCAATTCTTTTGACAGGTCGTCCATATAAATGTTAAACAGGGCAGGTGAAAGAAGCCCACCCTGACGCACACCGTTACTCACACCAAAGGAAGCAGAGATGTTATTGCCCCATTTTACATGCATTTTCTGGTTAGAATACCAGTAAACTAAAATTCGTATAATAATATCTGGAACACCTCTCTGTTTTAATTTGTCAAATAACTTGTAATGATTGACACGATCAAATGCCTTAGAGGCATCAATAAACCCAATTAACACAGATGATTTTTTTGATAGATATGCTCTTGCTGCCTCTTTCAGGCCATAAATACAGAAATCAGTTCCCAACTTGGCTTTAAAACCAAATTGATTATCTGTTGTACTAATATTCTCTGCCAGATTGCCTTTTTTTGGCCAACGGTGTTGTTTTAAAGTGCTTTATAAATAAAGTTGTATTGTATTGTATAACTTGAAAAATACTGGTACGTTGTGCCACATTTGGGTGTTCTAATATCAGTGAACAAGTGAGCCTTTTCCCTTTCCCAAAAGATGAAAAACTTCGTCAAGAATGGAATAAATAAAGCTGCCCCCCTCGGAGCTCCCTCGCTTCCTTAAAAGGTAAGACTAAAAATAATACAAGTGCAGACCTAAATTAGAACCTGCTGTTTCTGTTCATCTAACTTTCTGCTTCCCAAACTGAAGACAAATAGCTCAAATCTTAGATGGATAATTTCGTCGTTTTATTTCTTGTTCGTCATGAATATTTAAAGGACAACACCCACCGTGACAGTAACAATTCACCATATTGGAGAATTACTGTAGTATTTTATGAATTTTATTTTCATTTTTGCATTTGGGCCAGGCGAGGGTTAAAAAAACAAAAAACAAACAACCCACTCCCGAATGAATCCGGAAACCTGGCCGAAAAGTCCCGAAGGGTCATGCCTTTCGTTACATTGATCTCCACCCAGAAAGCAAGGCAGAAGGTAGGAGTGAGTTTCCATGGAGGTTTATGAGAGTGAGAGTAAAACTGCATATTTCCTGGTGCATTTTTGTGTACAACTGGACCAGTGGTCTGCTTTTATTTATTATTTATTTTATAGACCTTTTTAATAAGATATAACACCGCTGCGACTGTTGCTGGCTGCTCTCCTCTCCTCTGCCCAGAGAGGAGCGAGCCGCGCGGCTTCTCCCTGGCTCCCCATTCCGCTGCGGGTCAGCTTTGAAGTTCGTGCTGGGGCTCGGTTCTGTCCAGCCTTGTTGCTGGAGCACGGGGAAGCACAGAGAGCACGGGGAAGCCCGCGCGCGATGGTACATCCAGACCGACAGAGCTCCGCGCTGCGGCTGCCTTTCTACTCCCGACCTGTCTGGTCAGGGGAGAGATTAAAAAGCCGATGCGGAAATGAATGAATTTGTCGCGATCAAGCGAATTAAACTAGTATGTCTACGTGGATGCTGCTCAGAATATGACAGACATCAGTGAGCAACCGCTTCTCTTTTTTTTTTCCTCTCTTAGAGCAGCGGTCATGGAAGTTGATGAAGGCTTATTAAAACTCCGCCTGTAACTCCAAGGCGGAATCTTTAGTGATGTGAATGCCCATATTTGGAGAGGGGCAGATCTTCCCGGAGCTTCTGCTAAAATCTGCTATAAATCATGAAATAACACATTTTGCATTATTTCTCTACAATATAAATAAACGCTCCTGTATTATTTTTAAATAAACTAATAAATATTAATGGCGATGCAATTTGAAAACATGGTGGGTCATGGACTTTAAAAGGGGCGTTCTAAAGACGTTCTCCTTGCAACGTCACAGATGTTGCATTCACGTGTAGTCGGATTTTCCATGAAGAAACTCGGTTGTTAATTTTAAACTCATTTTGAAAGGAATTTTCATTAATTTATCATTTTGTTTGCAAAGACGAACATAGCTGAATGATACAAGATATATATCTTGTACCATTTTATGCAAAGTTCAAAGATGATGTCAGTGGACCTTTAAACCCCTTACTGCGTTAAAAAAAAGTTGTATATTTGAGGACTAAAATGTATCAAGGCATTAAAATATTGACCAAAACCACACGGCGTTTAGCGCTTTGCTAAAGTCAAAAGTACACAATTATTTTAGAAATGTATTTAACTGCTGTTACTAACCCCTTTCTTTAAAAGCTCATGTTTATGCCCAAAACCGAAAGGCTTTGGGTTGAACACCACAGAAGATAAACCAGAAAATGTCATACTCAGCACATTTTGGCAGACAGTGACTCTCTATGCAACAGGATTCGTAGAAAAGAAGAGCGGATTCTGATATTTGGCAAGAAGTCTGAACACATGAAGAGTTAAAACCAATAAATTAGGAGTAAGCCTTGTGCAAACATGATGAATGCACATTGAAAGACGAAGGTGTGCCCTCATGTGCTGTGGTTTCTTCTATTCTCTTTATATTTTCTGGATCAGGATTTAAAGCAGGAGGAGGCTGTTCATTGTTCTCAGTCAGAACACAGAGATCAGTCCTGATGCTTCTGAAAACCTGACCTACTTTACATCAGACTGATGCCGCTGCTGATTTCTTCTGCTCATGTCTTAAAGAGATAGTCTGGTCATTTTTGAAGGGATGTTCTGTCAAACGAGCCATGACACCAGCCACAGAACATAATGTGCAAAAAGGCTTGTTTAATTACCAAAGAGCAGAAACATGCATGTTAGGCTGCCTTCAGGCCCAGGTCTCCCTTGCAAAAGAGATTTGTGATCTCAATGGGATTAGCCTGGTTAAATAAAGGTTAATAATTACCTATTACTTGTTCAAGTTTATAAAACAGCTATTTCTCATAAATGTCCAATCAGTGTACAAGAACCAGTGACGTGCGGTGACCACTGCACCCTGTGTTCACTGGTTAACTGGACATCATTAACTTCACGCAGACTCTCCCACTGGTACATTTTCATCTTTGAATCACTTCTTGGTCTGCTGCCCTCATACATCTCCTCCTACATCAGAACGTTATATTAGCTGATATTAAACCTCTAGATTTTGGCGTGACACCATTTTGTTTGAAGTTTACTGCAGTTTAAATCCAAATGGACTCAATGGTTTATTATATGGGTGTCCAAAAAATTATTTAAAAAGTCTTCAGTTGATCCAAAATGCTGCTGCCAGAGTCTTAACTGGAGTTAGTTGGAGAGATCATATCTCTCCAGTTTTAGCTTCTCGCCACTGGCTCCCTATTAAGTCCAGAATAGAATTCAAAATCTTACTTCTAACCTACAAAGCTCTCAAAAACCTAGCTCCATCTTATATTGCTGATCTTGTTGTTCCATATTTTCCCAGCAGAGCACTCTCAGACTGCAGGTTTCCTTGTGGTTCCTAGAGTTTCCAAAAGCAGAAGGGGAGGAAGATCTTTCAGTTACATGGGCGTAGCCAGGATTTTATGAGGGGCGGTTCGTTTGAGATCCCAGATCTCCACGAGATCTTGGATACAAGCGGCTGAAATGAGTTTTCTCCGCAGGGTGTCTGGGCTCTCCCTTAGAGATAGGGTGAGAAGCTCAGTCATCCGGGAGGGACTCGGAGTAGAGCCGCTGCTTCTCCACATCGAGAGGAGCCAGTTGAGGTGGCTCGGGCATCTGGTTAGGATGCCTCCTGGACGCCTCCCTGGTGAGGTGTTCCGGGCATGTCCCACCGGGAGGAGACCCAGAGGAAGACCCAGGACACGCTGGAGGGACTATGTTTCTCGGCTGGCCTGGGAACGCCTTGGGATTCCCCCGGAGGAGCTGCTTCAAGTGGCTGGGGAGAGGGAAGTCTGGGCCTCCCTACTTAGGCTGCTACCCCCGCGACCCGACCCCGGATAAGAGGAAGAAAATGGATGGATGGATGGTTCGTTTGAAGAAAAAGTGGACCTGGAAAGAGCAACACGCCTCAGTGGTTCACTGGAAGCGCGTTGGGTTGCCACTCCAAACTTTCTCTCGACTCAGGTTCGATCCTCACTTGGTTGAACTTGAATTGTCTAAGTGGGAAATATTTCAACTTATTTTACGTTTGTCTTTTATTAGATTTAAAAAAAAAGGAGTTTATGTTAACCATATTAAGTCTATGGTGTTAACCGGTTCGACATTAGCGGCGTCTCCATACCTTCTCTTTCCACCTCTCTTAACACAGAACTTGTGTTGTGCGGGAGTTGTAGGCGGGACTTCATAGGCAAAGTGGGCAGTTCGTTCGAATCCCCTAAATCCCCCCTGGCTACGCGCATGAGTTATCAGGCTCCTCTCTTGTGGAACCAACTTCCAGTCACTGTCCATGAGGCTGACACACTAGCCGTGTTTCCATCAAGGTTTCTTGATGCGCATTTTGAAGTATCGCATCAGAAAAGGTGAATGGAAATGGCATGATTCAAATTAACTTCCTCTAATTCGCAAAAAAGTTGATACGCTCACTTGAGGTGGTTTTTGGGGTTTTTCGAATCAGAGCCGATGCGCAAAACGAGAGATGGAAACAGATTTGCCGACTCAGTTCTGCCGTAGCGAACATTCACGTCACGTGACTTCGTCTCCGGACAACATGTAACATCGCTAAAACTAGTTGGCATGACAGAATAAATACAACTTGCCCGATAGCAACACATACCTGAAATATTCTCTCCATTTTGCCGAGATGTGTGGTCGGGTCCTGTTTTCAACCGCTACTTCCTGTTTACTGTAGACATGCGTAACGCTGACGTCTGACGTAATGACGCTTTGCGTGGCCTGGTGGATGCGCTTCAAGCCAGTTGATGGAAACACTTCTGATTCGCATTAATTTTTATTTACATTTTTGCGAAATTTCAAAAATTCGCTCAAAATTTGAATTGAAAATAGATGGAAACACGGTTAATGTCTACATTTAAGATTAGGCTGAAGCATTTCTTTTTTGATAAATCCTATAGTGAAGGTTGGCTTAGTTATTCTGCTATAGGCTTAGACTGCAGGAGGTCAAACTGACCACATATCCTCACTCTGCTGCTGTATCCACTTGCTCTACTCTACTGTTTGTATTTGTAATTATCTTAACATGTGTTTTTGTCGGTTCCCCTGGACCTGTCATTCTGTGTTTGTTTCTCCTTCCTGTCCTCTCAAACCCAGCCGGTCGAAGCAGATGGACGCTCATCCTGAGCCTGATTCTGATGGAGGTTTCTTCCTGTTACAAGGGAGTTTTTCCTTTCCACTGTTGCCTTTGTGCTTGCTCAGGATGGGACACTGTGATGAAGTGAAGATTCAACGTAATCTGCTGAATTCCTTAGAAAAACAACTTTAATTGACTTTATTGTATGTGAATATGCTGGTGAAGATTCTCAGTCGTCCAGGACATGATAAAATCAAAAAAGTGTTCAATACAAGATCAACTGGACTTTATTTGTTGCAAAAGACGTTTCGTCCCCTATCCAGGGGGCTTTTTCAATTCACTGAAACCAAAATGTGAGCGTGTGGATTGTATGTGAATGTTTCTGTTCAGTGACCTGAGACAACTTCTGTTGTGACTTGGTGCTATATAAATAAACTGAATTGAATTGAACAAATAAATCTATCCAATCAGCACGTCTAGTCCAAAAACTTACTCAAATCCCAGCAGATATTTCTCCACATTTACCATATTTTTCACCCTATAAGTCATGTTTTGTGCATAATTTGTATGTATGCCCTGTGACTTATAGGCTGAAGCAACATACTTATAGATTTTCCCCCCCCATGTTTGTAAAACCAATTTTTGGCTGAGATATGACAGTTTTCATTGATTCTGACTGAAAAAATTGAACGCTAACATTTTCAGCCACTGGATGGCACTCGCGTAGTAAGGAATGGCATTGTATCATGTAAAAGGTAAAAGTGGCTATTAATGACACAAGCGGCTTGCCATAGCCTGCCATCATCGTCTGCCGGAGCAACCAAATCCGCTTCATTTCTCTGCACCGCCCCGGCAAAATGCAGCTGATTTGACCATTTATTAAGTAAAAGTTCAACTGAGACACGCCTTTACTATAAAGTCAAGCTAACAAATAATTGTTTTTAGGTGGTTATCTAAATTTTGAAGAAATGGACCGAGTCACCCTCTGCGCATTCACGTTTCCGCATATTGGCTTTTGGAAATGCAGCTGATTTGACCGTCAAAGAGCATTTATTAAGCAAAAATTTATAACTTCGAGCAAACAAATAATTGTTTTTAGGTTTTTATCTTGTTAAATTTCGAGGAAATGCACAGAGTCTCGTCCCTCTGCACGTGCCCGCTTCCACGAATCGGGTTTTGAAATGCAGCTGATTTGACCGTCAAAGTGCATTTATTAAGTAAACGTTAGACTGAGGTACACCTTTACTATAATTTTGAGCAAACAAATAATTGTTTTTAAGTGTTAATCTTGTTAATTTCTTGTTAAAGTCCTCCTATGCACGCTCCAGCAGTCGCCATTTGTCAGCCCACTGATTTTTGGCACAACACCGGCCCACATTTCCAGGTTGTCAACAGTGACGCATAATAGATGCGACGTATACGGCGAAGCAACATATTTATGTATTTTTCCACTTTACTAGACATATTTGGACTGATGCGAATTACAGGGCGGAGCGACGTGTACGGCGGAAAATACGGTAATCTTCTATGAGTGATTCCACTTGTTCTTCCCCACATCTCCCTGATCCTTTGTTTTCTTATTAGCTGGACAGGCATGGACAAGCTGTGCGTTGTTTTGAAATGCGATCAGATAAAAGTCAAACACACCTACCCAAGAATGACCATCCGCAGATGATCCGTCTTTAGCCGAGGGCTAAAAGTATAAAGTATTCAAAGCGAAATACCAAGCAGCTTCACCGGGATTAGTGGGAAGATTTGATAAAAAGATAAATGACCCCGAAGGCTGCGGGAAAATAACAAAGAGCCGCTGCTGTGTGGCGTGAGAGCAACACCTGGTTTAAGGTTCGTTTTTAAGAGTTACAGGAAAGAATATTTTACTTTAAATGAGTTTAAAAAATGTGCAACGCTCTACGTTATATTAGCCAAGCCACAATGTGAAATGACCTGAGGGCTGCAGCGTTAGACAGGTGTGCAGGAACATCTTCTGCATACATGATAGAGGCTGGGTCGCTGGACTGTTTTACCCATCGTGCATGAGACAAATACCCCCCGACGAGCAGAATAATAGACGGCTGCTTCTGTGCACCATGCCCAAAAGCTGTCAGAGTTTTATGCATTCAAACAGTTTGAGCTGTCCTGGCAAATAAACTGTTCTGCGTCAAAATAAAAGCAATCGCACGGGTGTGTTATTTCTGAATTTCTTAACTCTGTAGGTGGTCCAGGTTCCAGGACAAGTTCATGTCCAGCACAGAGGAGACCCTCTGACACACACAGATACTTTTACACATTCCCAGAATGACTTGGCATGCTCGTTTGCCTGAAACTGAAGCTGAGGCAGGAGACAAAAACACAGAAGCTCTACTGTACACGTGCAGGAGCAAAGGCGGCCATTATGGTCTATTAAAGCTGCTGCTATCTGCAGCAAGCCAAAAGGGCAGGAAGGTGAGCACGTTTTTCTAAAATAACACTGACTCATGCTCAAATGGCAGGTTTCCTTAAGTAAGTGATGCCTAATGATTTTTAGCCTAGTTTTAACAGCATAGTTCAGGGAAAAAATATGAACAATAACTATCTTACCTGTTGTAGATCACTTTTTGAACAGCCTCAGTTTAGATAAATGAACTCTCGCACAGTGCATGAGCAGCAGTGAACGAGCACGTTCCAAAGACTGAGCCACCGTAAACCGTCTCAAACGATTTAAAGCAATTTGTGCAAACCCTTCTTTAAAAATATTTACTGCTTTGCTCATCTATATACAAAAACTGCGGTGCCAAAGAAACAAAACGATTTCTTTCACACGCTGAGTTTGCAGTAGGAATTTACTGTAGCGTTTCTGTAACTAGACCTTTGTCAAACGAATCATTGCAACATCTTAGAAGGGAAGTCAACCAATCACACCCAGACATCATTAATAACATCAAACCCTTCCAGTAATTCAAAATATTCATATCAAAACAATACAGAAGTAGCACAAATGCACAGGTGCATCTAAAAAATTTAATATAATTTAAAAAGTTCATTTTTTTTGCCTATCATTTTTTAAAGTTAAACTAATATATTATATAGAGTCATTACAGAGTGAAAAGTTTCACGCCTTTATTTATTGTAATTTTGAGGAATATGGCTTATGGATAATGGATAAACAAAAATCAGTGCCTCTGAAAATTAGAATATTGTGATAAAGTTTCCTTTGAAACTCAGGCGCACTACGTACAGACGAATTTTTAAATGAGCTACAAATGTCTCATTTCCTCAAGTGAAGCCTCTCCTGAGCCAGAGACGTCATAAGCATCTTACCTGCTGAGGAAACAAAGAACTGGACTGTTACTCATATCCTCCTTTCAGATGATGCCATTTAAAAATCAAGGTCCCAGAGTCTGGAGGAATCCACGTTGCTTGAAGTCCAGAGTGAAGTTTCCACAGTCAGTGATTGTTTGGGTGCTGATCCACTGAGTTTCATGACGTCCACATTCAAGGCAGCATCTACCAGGACATTTTAGAGACTTTGTGCTTCTTTCATCTTTATGGAGATACTGATTTCATTTTCCAGCAGGACTCGGCTCCTGTCCACACTGACAAAGGTACCAAAAGCTGGCCGTGGAATATTTTAACTTTCTGAGACACAGAGTTTTGTTTTTTCCATTATTTATGAACCACAATCATCCAAATTACAACAAATAAAAGCTTGAAATATTTCACTCTGTGTAATGAATCTATAACAAATGAGTTTCACTTTTTAAAATGATTGACGTTTTTTTTTTTTTTTCAGGAAATTCCCATTTTTTTAGATGCACGTGGAAATAAACATACAAAATAAATAAATATACCTCCAAAATATTTTAAATGCAAGGCCAGCACCTTTAATGTCTGTTTTAAATGAAGGCTAGATTACAATGTAGGCAAAAATGTCCCAAATTATTATTTTTTTCCCAAAATAACTCCTATCAGATTTTCTTGATATGGAAGTCTGAACGTGACAAACAGGATTTTTAAAAATATGAACCTGCATTTTCATATGTGGTACTAAATTGCACACAAATCCATGATTTATAAACTTGACCGCAGTTTGAAAGATCATGTCGCATTCCAGCTGACTTTTAATTCAGTGAGTAGGAGTATGCAGATCGATCCAAATATTTACAGTATAAATGTCCTGCTGTTTAAAGCTGCACACCTTCAGTGACAGAAGAAAATCTGGTCGTGTCGTCTTTTTAAAACATCTTTAATTTGTCATGTCCTGGAGGACTGAGAATTTACACCAACATATGATGAAAACGTGTTGGACTGTAGCGACGCTAGCATGATAGGATCGATTCTTGAGCTGAAATTCTGCTGAAGCTGCAAGCTTGAATTTAAATAGGACGAAACGAGCACAGCAGATAATAATTTAGTTGTCCCATTTGTACAACAACTTCAGAACCGATACACAAATGCTAACATTTTTATTTATTATCTGGGTCCAAAACCTTCTTTAAAATGTCTTCAGTCAATACAAAATGCTGCTGGAGTTATAGAAGAGATCATATCGCTCCAGTTTTAGCTTCTCTCCACTGGCTCTCTGTCAAATCCAGAATATAATTCAAAGTCTTACTAACCTACAAAGCTCTCAACAACCTAGCTCCAACTTAAATTTGAGAACATTTTGTTCCATATTTTCCCAGCAGAGCACTTTGCTCTCAGACTGCAGGCTTACTCGTGGTTCTTAGAATTTCCAAAAGCAGAATGGGAGGAAGATCTTTCAGCTATCAGGCTCCTCTGCTGTGGAACCAACTTCCAGTTTCTGTCCGTGAGGCTGACACATTGTCCAGTTTTAAGACTGGGCTTAAAGGTTGGCTGACATGATTTTTGAACTTTGCATAAATTGTTACATC
Source organism: Garcialebias charrua (assembly GCA_038048925.1). Lineage (NCBI taxonomy): Eukaryota > Metazoa > Chordata > Actinopteri > Cyprinodontiformes > Rivulidae > Garcialebias > Garcialebias charrua. Next base: position 46,370 of record JBBPBX010010088.1, on the reverse strand, counting down.
TTTTATCATTCAACTATGTTCGTTGTTGCAAACAAAATGATAATTTAATGAAAATTCGTTTAAAAAGTGAGTTTAAAGATCCACTGACGTGATTTTTCTACTATTCATCAAATTGCTCAAAATATATATATATTATCATTTAAATATGTTAGTTTTTGCAAACAAAATGATAAATCACTTTAATTTTGCTTTAAAAGTGATTTTGAACTTCAAGCTGTGTTTAATCATGGGAAATCCGTTTACACCCGAACGCACCATCTGTGATGTCATGTGCAGAGTTGAGGCAGAGCTCTTGGCTTGTCACGGTATGAGCAGCTCACATAAAAGTAAGTCTGATACGGCATCAGATCTAAATTAGATCCTGCTGTTTCTTGTTCCATCACCCAAACTATTTTCTGCTTCCCAAAATGAAGACAAATAGCTTAAATCTTCACCTAGATTGCTAAATTAGTCAGGTTTTAAAATGTCTGCTATTGAAGAGACTGGAGCCCTCTGCCTCTCACTCTGCACATTACATCACAGATGGTGCGTTCAGGTGTAAACGGATTTCCCATGATTAAACACGGCTTGAAGTTCAAAATCACTTTTAAAGCAAAATTAAAGTGATTTATCATTTTGTTTGCAAAAATTAACATATTTAAATGATAATATATATATATTTTGAGCAATTTGATGAATAGTAGAAAAATCACGTCAGTGGATCTTTAAAGGTCCACTGACATTATCTTTGAACTTTGCATAAAATGATACAAGATACAGTATATATCTTGTATCATTCAACTATGTTCGTTTTAGCAAACAAAATGATAAATTAATGAAAATTCCTTTCAAACTGAGTTTAAAATTAAAAACCGTGTTTCTTCATGGAAAATCCGACTACACGCAAATGCAACATCTGTCACGTAGGAAGGAGGACCTTCAGTCTGCGTGCTAGGATAACTCATAACGTATTCTCAGCCAGATCGCCTTTTTTTGTTGTATATCTTGAAAAATGCCGGTACGTTGTGTCACATTTGGGTGTTCTAATATCATCAGTGGACAAGTGAGCCCAAAAGATGTAAGACCTTCGTCAAGAATGGAATAAATAAAGCTGCCCCCCCTCGGACTGAGCTACCTCGCTTCCTTAAAAGGTAAGACTAAAATATATACGGTGCAGACCTAAATTAGAACCTGCTGTTTCTGCTCATCTAACTTTCTGCTTCCCAAACTGAAGACAAATCACTCAAATCTTATATTAGATTGATAATTTCGTCGTTTTATTTCTTGTTCGCCATGAATATTTAAAAGGGGCGTTCTAAAGACGTTCTCCTTGCAACGTCACAGATGTTGCATTCACGTGTAGTCGGATTTTCCATGAAGAAACACGGTTTTTAATTTTAAACTCAGTTTGAAAGGAATTTTCATTAATTTATCATTTTGTTGGCAAAAACGAACATAGTTGAATGATACCAAGATATATATCGACGGGGGCTCCGAGGGGGACAGCTTTGTTTGTTTTGTCCAGTCTTGACAAAGTATTTCATCTTTTGGGAAAGTGAAAAGGCTCACTTGTTCACTGATGATATTAGAACACCCAAATGCGACACAACGTAACAGCATTTTTCAAGTTATACAAAAAAAAATAGGCGAACGTGCAGAAAATGAATCTGCGTTCTATACGCAGCCGCAGACTGAAATCCTGCGCTGACGTCACTGATGTTGCATTCGCGTGTAATCGGATTTCCCGTGGATAAACACGGCGCAAAGTTTAAAATCGCTTTAAAATCAAAATTAAATTGACTTATCATTTTGCTTGTACAAACAAACATATTTGAATGATACAAAATATATATGTTAAGCAATTTTATGCATATTCAGACATCATGTCAGTGGACCTTTAAGGTTTGTTAAGTGTTCGTGTTCATTCATGCTCGTCTGCTCTCACAGACTCGTGTTCGTGCTGCTGTTGTTCAGTGTATTGTTGTTTTTGCGCCATCACGTGTTTAGCGTATTCCTTGGTTCATATCTTAGATCTTATTGTTTTTCGTTTACAATTTATACTTTTGTTGGATGTAACTTGGACCTTGTGTACACAATTTCGTTCCACCACATGTACCACATGCAATGCAAATGACAATAAAGAAACCTTGACCTTGAAATCTTTCCTGTTTGATAAATCCTATAGTTAGGGTCGCCTTGGGTTTCCTGAGCTAACCTTTAGTTATTCTGCTATAGGCTTAGACTCCTGGAGGACAAATTGACCATATTTCCTCATTTGCCACTGTCTTAACTTGCTCTACTGTTTGTGTTTGTAAATATATATCTTAACATGTGTTTTTTGTCTTTCCTCCTATAGAAAGTTCACCTGGACCTGTCATTCTGTGTTTGTTTCTCCTTCCTGTCCTCTCAAACCCAGACGGTCAAAGCAGATGGCCGCTCATCCTGACCCTGGTTCTGATGGAGGTTTCTTCCTGGTCAAAGGGAGTTTTTCCTTTCCACTGTTGCCTTTGTGCTTGCTCAGGATAGGAGACTGCGACCAAGTGAAGATTTAACACAGTCTGCTGGCTTACTTATGACTTCTGTTGTGACTTGGCGCTATATAAATAAACTGAATTGAACTGTATATGTGTCGCATCCACCTGTCCAGGGTGCACCCCTCCCCTCGCACAGTGATTGCTGGACATGGGCACTGGTGACCCCGGGGAGCCAAAAATTGAAGAAGCGAGTAAAAGATAATGGATGGATGGACGTGTAGCATCCAATTTTACTTCCATAAACACAGCGTGCTGCGTGTGATGTCACGTCTTCTTCATGTGAGTCACTACAGGGCAGTGGACTGTTCACACTGGAGACTGATGACGGTTATATTTTAATTATAATTTTAATGTTAATGAGCAAGCAAAAAAAATCGAACCCAAGCCAAAAATTGTACTTGTGCATTAAAAGCTGGAGCGTGAACACAGTGTGAGATCATCTCATGTCAGCAAATGATGGGAGTTGTGGCCAGCAAGACTTAAAAAAAATAAATGTTATCAGTCCCATGTGATGTTGCAAGATGTCTCACTCAGAGTTTGTGTTGTGAATGACTCTCAGCTACTATCACGTCACATTTTAACTCAGTAATTGTAAAAACCTACTGGCTTTTGTTTAGTTTAGTTTATTTATGGGGTGTTGGCTGATGAGGATTAGTAACGACGACCATCTTGAATTGTGCAGACTACAAACATTAATCCGTTGTAGAGGTACCGTTTGTCCAACAGTTCATGGGGAGTGGTGGCGCAGAGGTTAGAGAAGATGGGCATGTGATCGGAAAGTTGCAGGTTCAACTCCCAGTACTGTCAACATCAAAATGTGGGTGGAAAAGGTTAAACACCCACACATGCCTCCACTCTCATTTGCCCCATTCTGGGCCCCTGAGCAAGGCTCTTAGCCCCCACCATCTGCCCCCCTCACACAAAAAAACTGGTCTCTCTTGAAAATGAGTTCTCGTGATGAGACTGTATAAATAAAGGTTAAATGAAAAAAAGAGACATTGTGCTAACAAATGCAACACACATTGACACACACACACACACACACACACACACACACACACACACACCACACACACACACACACACACACACACACACACACCATTAAAACACAATGATCCACAACAACAAAGTTCATGCTCAATCATCCAGGTACCAAATCCAATAATTGTCAGTCGGGTCATCTGGACAGTTTTTTTTTACAGAGACGTTTCGCCCTCTATCTGGAGCAAACTGGTTGGTCCACTTAAGGTGTTTACTGCTTGGTGTGGAAACAGTTTACTGGAACTCCTCTGTCTGATGAAGCCCTCTGGATAGAGGGCGAAACGCCTCTATAAAAAAAGAAACTGTCCAGATGACCCGACTGAGAATTATTGGATTTGGTACCTGGATGATTGAGCATGAACTTTGTTGCCTTGAACCACTTTGGCTGTGGCTGCCTGCCTGGGAGGAGTCGACGAGGGACAGGACGTCCCCCAGAAACCACCTTGGCTCCAGCAAACTCGTTGGTCCGCTTAAGGTGATAAAGCCTTGTATTTGCTATATAATACAATTATAGTGCCTCATTTAATTTATTGTATAAATGTTTGGGGAACTGCGTGTAATAGGCCAGTTTTTATTTTACAGAAAAGAGCAATAAGAATTATTACAAGAAAGCATTACTGTCATCCTTCTAGTATTTTATTTTGTCAAGGGATTATTGAAGTTCTATTATTTGGTTGACTACCATATTCTTTTAATACTGTTTAAAGCTCATAACTACACGCTACCTCCAAACATTCAAACTCATTTAAAAAAAAGAAAAAGTACTTATAATCTTAAGGGAATGGACATTTTTGTAAAACCACAGTACAGGACTAGTTTGAAGGGTCAGTCTACTCTAATTCAGGGTATAAGTCTGTGGAACGGTTTGGAAAATAATGTTAAAATAGTAAAGACAATGCCTATGTTCAAGAAAATGATTAAGACTAGGTTTTTGAAAAGATACATATATTAATTTATCTCAAATGTACCATATAATTGTGATTAGTTATTTGTCATGTTATATTATTCATAGATGATTGTTGTCTGAATTGATATTTTGAGTTAATTTTTGTTTTAAAGAAGGGGCAGATACGATAAGATTATTTTCTTCTTCTGCCACCTTTCATTTTATGTATTGTTTACTTTTATTATGTGGTTTTGTAAATTGTTTTTTGTGTTTTTTAAATATGAAATGAACAAATAAACTAAACTAAACTAAAGGTGTTTACTGCTCGGTGGGGAAACAGTTTACTGGAACTCCTCTGTCTGACGAAGCCCTAGAGGGCGAAACATCTCTATAAAAAAGAAACTGTCCAGATGACCCGACTGAGAATTATTGGACAATGATCCATAACTCCCACGGATCTTTCAAAACTGAATCTATGCAAAGGATTATCAAAACCAGGTGAGATATTAATTGTTCGTAACCTTTCCATAGAATCCCACTTCAAAAAACCTGACTAATGGAGTACTTTAAAGACAAACTGATCAGTGATGGTAGAAATAACCTTCATAGTTTGTTAGCTGTGGACATGAAGTGTGTTTGTGTACATAAAACCAATAAAAGGCTACACACACACACACACACACACACACACACATACATTCTCTCTAACAAGCTCAGACAGACGCTGTCTGAGTGGCAGGTGATGAGGCAGGTGCGCTCCAGACATACAGTTTTAGGGGAAGGAGGAAGTGGGTGGGGGTGGGTGAGTCGGGGGAGGAGGTTGAGTATGATGTGAGCAGGCATGCAGAATGAAATCAAATCTACAGCAGTGGCTTAAAGGCTAAAAATGTAATCACAGCTAAAGTAAGCTGGTCGTCCTCATTCAGTTTTTCCTCCTGATGTGATGACTCTTCAGTTACAAAAATGTTATCAGAAGCTGTTTTTTTTTCTTCCATAATGTACCGGTAATTATAAAAATGAAACTTTCATATATTTTAGATTCATTGCACACCAACTGAAATATTTCAGGTCTTTTATTGTTTTAATACTGATGATTTTGGCATACAGCTCATGAAAACCCAAAATTCCTGTCTCAAAAAATTAGCATATCATGAAAAGGTTCTCTAAACGAGCTATTAACCTAATCATCTGAATCAACAAATTAACTCTAAACACCTGCAAAAGATTCCTGAGGCTTTTAAAAACTCCCAGCCTGGTTCATTACTCAAAACTGCAATCATGAGTAAGACTGCCGACCTGACTGCTGTCCAGAAGGTCATCATTGACACCCTCAAGCAAGAGGGTAAGACACAGAAATACATTTCTGAACGAATAGGCTGTTCCCAGAGTGTTGTATCAAGACACCTCAGTGGGAAAACTGCAGAAAACGCAGAAAACGCTGCACAACGAGAAGAGGTGACCGGACCCTGAGGAAGATTGTGGAGAAGGGCTGATTCCCGAGCCACCGTGCACAGGCGTGTGCAGGAAATAGGCTACAGGTGCCGCATTCCCCAGGTCATGTCACTTTTGAACCAGAAACAGCGGCAGAAGCACCTGACCTTTTTTTTTTATTGGTCGGATGAAATATGCTAATTTTTTGAGACATGAATTTTGGGTTTTCGTGAGCTGTATGCCAAAATCATCAGTATTAAAACAATTAAAAAAAAACTGAAATATTTCAGTTGGTGTGCAATGAATCTAAAATATATTAAAGTTTCATTTTTATCATTACATTATGGAAAATAATGTCCTTTATCACAATATGCTAATTTTTTTAGAAGGACCTGTAAACGGCAGCAAAACAGATCAAGGTCCTGATTTGTGCTTCAGGCTGCTGGTAGATGGTGCGTTCAAGTCAGTCGTGGTGCAGTGGCTGTGATAATATAGACACCCACAGCCATTTTGTTGAGCTGCAGCCAAAACATTTACCACCAGACGATCTACGCACGCCGTCGTGTCTCACATGACGATCCACTTAGTCATCAGCAGACACAAACCCTCGCCTCACCTCAGTTCACCCGCTCTCTGTGAATGTTTGAACAAACCGTGGCTCCTTCAACTATCAAACAACGAGAACCGTAAAAAGAAAGCACAATCCACGTAAGTGAGGACACCGTGGTTTAGAAACACACGCACACTGGGACACACCCTCTCAGGTGGAGAAGGTGTTGGGAGTCTTATGCTAAAATGTTCCACACAGGTGAAGCCAGAGGTTCGTGTGAGCTGCAGCGCCAAGTGTCAGCCATGCAGCTTTATCTTTTTTTTTTTTTATGAACAACCCCTAATCGAACATGTTCCAGACGTGCACTTACCTGCCTTTCTCTGCAGAAGCTCATTGCTGCTGCTGCATCGGCTGCAACCATCACAGTTAGAGCTCCCTGCCTAAGGAGCTGCTGGAAACATCACCGATGCAAGAACCACCTTCTTCAAAGGGAATGCATGAATAAAGAAGCTAATAATCTCACTGGGTTGACGAATGCTTCTTTCTTTGCAGGATAGGCTTCTTTCTGCAGCATTTTGTCAATAATAAAACTCAAATTTAACAAGTGAGGCATTTAACTTTTAAACTTCATTCATAATACCCTGATGCATGCTCAATAGTCTTTAAGTCTCGCTTGAAAACCCACTTCTATTCTCTTGCCTGTGATTTGTTTTGATCCTCTCTGTAATATTTATTGTTTGCCATTTTAGTTGGTTTCTGTTGCTATTTGTATCTATATTTTTATTTTATGTTTTTCCTGTCTAATATGCTTGTTTGTTTCTATTGTACAGCACTTTGGTTGGCCTTGTGTCTGTTTAAGTGCTCTATAAATAAATTGGTATGGTATGGTATGGTAATAATCCAGGTAGAAAAATCTAAAAAAAACAGTCTGGTCCTCTGGACATTCAAAAACCAAAACATTTTTTGAATGTCCAGAGGACCAGACTTAGCTTTTTTTTTTAAACTTCATTCATATTGTTAGAAGAAAACCCATTTTCTTTGCTATTAAGAGCCTATGTGTTAGTGCACCTGACAAGCTGCACAGATACAGTACTCTTTTTGCTCTCACTCCCCAACACATAACCCCTGCAGTGGCATGAAGGTGATGGAACTGTTTGTCATTTGAGAGTGATTGTAGCAGTTTCTGTGGTACTGTACCTCACTGGTGTTCTCGGCCTGGAGTGTGTGCTGGATGGTGGCCAGCAGCAGTGTGTGTGAGTTCAGGCCATCCCAGGGTCAGACTCTGCAATCCACTGCAGCCTTGTGTTCCTCCCGGCTTCTCTGCACTCCCACCACTTGGCTTTGTTTTTCTTTTTTTAAATCACAGCACAGACCGTTTTTAAACACAACGCTCTTCTCCTTGGTTCTTCTCCTTGTTCCTCTTGATGTGTCTTCTCAGCAGACAGACAGCACTTGTTGCTCTCGTGGCCACTTCCAGATCAGATCGTCCCTTTAAGCCTCTCTGCTCTCCTTTCCCTGTCGTTTCGTTTCCCTCCCACCCTCGTTCGTGTGCTACTGTTGAGGAAGTGCTCTCTTTTTTTTTCCTTCTTATTCTCCTCCCTTTCTCCAGCCCTTCCTCTAATAGTTATTTAGTGTCACATTTCAGCACCTGCTTTGACACAGAAAGACAAAAATTTGGAGACAAACCAAAATGAAAAGTGCAGTGTTGTCATCGGTAAAACTACCGGCATGTCTGTGTGGATTATTTTAGCAGGAGATAGGCATTAAGTTATCGGTATATAGATTTAAAACAAGTTTAAACCATTGCATGCAAAAGAGTAGATCAGGGCTATTCAAGTGGTGGCCTGGGGGCCAAATCAGGCCCACTGGTAGCTCAGTTCGGCCCACCAATGGGTTCATTTTTAAATAGTAAAACTAGATTTTAAACCTAAAACAAGCTTAATGACAATAACTGCAGGATATCTGCCCCCTGTGGTCTTGACTTTCAGTAACTGTGGCCATCTGAGCAATTACAGGTGGTCCCCGACTTACGAACGAGTTCCGTTCCTACGCCCGTTTGCAACACGGATTTCAACGTAAGTCAAAAGACACATACACACTGGCCGCCCCATATACACGTACATGTACGGTACTGTACAGTTACCAAGCACTTCGCCTATCCTAACACAGTACCCTACACAATTAATAAAACACACACAGTACATTTGGAGCCATAATGAAGGGGGAAAAAAGAGTTAATTTCTTACTGGCAGCTGGTCAATTCTTCCTCCGTCTGTTAGCATGTTAGCTCGTGCACCTCCGAGCTCCTGCAGCTTCACGCGGTCCACAGCGTTTACAGCAACGTCTGTTAGCATGTTAGCTCGTTGCTCAGCTGTAGCCTCTGCCTCGTAAACCTCCGCTCCAAAAAATAAGGTCTCCTGTATTTCCACATATGGTCCAGCGGTCCAGAGTTAGCATATTAGCCCCTGCTGACCTCCTCTGCTCCGGTCTGCCTGAGGTCTCCTGTAAGTTTCCAGCGCGTCAAGCTTCCCCCTCCCTCCCCCCTCTTGTAAGTTTCCACTGAGCGCGCGTCAAGCTCCCCCATCCCTCCCTCCCTCCCTCCTGTAAGTTTCGTTTCGGTACCATATTTTCTGGTGTAAAGGCGCATAAACCATGTAACTTGAACAATGCTTTTCAATGGGAGGGCGTTTGTAACCGCGAAACGTCATAACTCGAGACCGTCGTAATCCGAGGACTACCTGTAGTTGAATAGTCCTGGTGTAGATAGTTTAGCTCTAGGTTATAAATAATGAGTATCTTACCTGTTATAGATAGCTTTTATAAACAGGGAACTTAAGTTTGGAGAAAGAGTTCAAATCTGACTAAAGCAACAAAAACAAAAAAATACAACAAAAAAAAAGTGTATTGCTGTCTAAAATAGGGGTGTCTCACTTACAAAAGGGGGCCAAAATTAAAACCTTTTTCAAACTAAGGGCCAGTTTCAGAATCTACATTAACTCAAGTTAGATATTCAACATCTTTTCTTGGCTGCAGGTTCCTCAACAAGAGTTTTATTGGTTTCACTTGACGTTCTCTGTTGCTCGTTTGTCATCGTAAACAAAAATTACTGGAAAAAAATCAAAGTGATAAAAGTATTTTACATTTAAAATAACATCTTGGGGGCCCAATGAGATGTTAATGAGGGCCACATTTGGCCTCTGGGCCAGGAGTTTGACACATATGGTGTAAAACATCCAAACTTGATCTAATCCAGCCAGAACTTCTGTGTCCACCTTGCTGGCAAGACCTGATTTTGATTCCTGAGACTTGGCCCTACATCAACCAGTCTCATCTGACCACACCAAAGTTACAACTATAGCTTAAGGATGAGATCAGTTCAGCTTTGTCCACATCCTCTGAGCTGCACTGGTTTCCATGATGGAAACCAGTGCAGCTCAGAGGATGAAACACTGCACACACGGTAACTGGTCTTTGTTGTTTTTACAGTGAGTTTACTTGCAACAGTACTTTAACGTAGAAAGTTTACAGTAACTGTAGTCATTTTTACATCAACATTATCGTATTATCAACAGTAATGTACTGTATATGCATGAACAGTACGTTAATGTTGAGCTGCAATGCATCATGGGTACTTAAAAGTACAGTGATGAATAAACTGTGATAAAACACTCCTCCATACGACATTTTGGATGCACACCTGTTTGTTTCAGCAGAAAGTACTTTTCTCATGTCAAGTTTGATGACTCCGCTTTAAATATCTTTAATCTCCAACTGAGCCTATTGTTTATTTCTGTTCACAGTCCAAGGAACTTCAAGTTGATTCACATTTCATTCACTTCTCAAATCTCCAAATTGCCTGACAAAAGGTTTCCTGTTAGAAGTACTGTATATTGTGTCTGATGTTTATAGTTCAGCATTCAATTTGGTAATAATTTAGATTATTTTGTTTCATTGCGGTTCCAATCATTCTACAACAAAATTTGCGGTCTCAAATCTATTTTCATTACCATTTTATACGAATAATAACCGTAAAGTTTCTATTTTATGTTTTATATGTTATTTTTTGTTTGATTTCTTTTTGAGTTTTACTGTATTTAATCGTGAAACCAATTGAGTCCTGTTGATGTTTGGAGTGAAATCAAATCCTCATTATGCATTCTTACTTGCTACACACTATTTTACAAATGTTTCCATTGCTTATACAATGTGAAAATATTTCTACAAGAAGCACCTCAAACTGCCCCGCAAGTGCTACAGCTAGCTGTCGCTGCCACCATTTGCAAATGATGACATAACTCTATGTAAAATCTATGTAAATAATCATGTCATGTAAACATTTATAACAGCTTTTTTATTTTATTTCTTCTTTCGGATGCTCCGTTTTTCATGGGTCGCCACAGCAAATGCACGAAGACTTAGCAATTATTTTTATGCTGGATGTCCTTCATGGTGCCCTTCTAAGGCGCCCAGACGGTGGGGGTTAAGGGTCTTGCTTAATAATAATATTAATAATAATGTGTTATGTATTGTCATCATCGTATGGTCACATGGCAAAATTGTATCTCAGCATTCAACCCATCCACCAGCAGGTGGTGCAGTGGGCAGCTATTGAAAGGCCCGGGTATCATTTTGTGGCCCAGAGTGGGGGCAAATGTGGGTGGAGACAGGTGTGGGTGTTTCATCTTTCCCACCCGCATTTTGATGTTTTCAGTCCTGGGAGTTGAACTGGTGTCCTTCTGATCACATGCTTCTCTAACTTCTGCGCCACCACTCCACTTATAACAGCATTCTTAAGAACCACATTTAAAGTTTTGAGATTGGAGCTGTTTGTAGAAAGCAGCAGAACACACTGGGCTGCTCAGACTAGCCATTAGCTCATTAGTTCAGTCAGAAATAAACTGTATTTCTCCAAACTGGGGTAATTTAAATAGCTGTCTAGAACAGGTAAGATAGTTATTGTTTACAACCTTCCCACAGAAGTCCACTCTAAAGATGTGAGCTGTAGCTTCTACTTGGGATGAGTTTCTAAACGTTTCATCTCGTGCTATAGAAATATGGAAGCAGGAATGGCTCATATTTAAAATTAAAATGGATTAATAGAAATGCTTTTTAGTTTCAAAATAAAGCTGCATGTTTTGACTCAAATAAAATTTAAAATGAATAATCCAAACTGCATTTTCATTTTCTTCTTTGAGACTGCTCAATTTGTAAATTAATTTAAATGATAAATAAAATAACGTTTAACATTTAATTTTCAAAATGTCCTAGTAAAAAGGGACAAATTCATTTTGAAATGTCAATTTTGAAAATTAACATGAAATAGCAGAAATGCTTTTTCATTTCAAAGTCAAGCTGCATGTTTTGACTTATAAATAAAATTAAAAATAAATATTTTTCATTTTCTACATCTAGACTGCTCATTGTGTAAATTATTTAAAATGATGAATACAATAACGTTTAACATTTAATTTTCAAAACATGTCCCAGTAAAAAGTGACCAAAAATCATTTTGGAATGTCAAATTTGAAAATTAAAATGTATTAGCAGAAATGCTTTTTCATTTCAAAGTCAAGCTGCATTTTTTGGCTCGTAAATAAAATTAAAAATAAATCTTTTTCATTTTCTTCTTCAAGACTGTTCGTTGTGTAGCACAACTACAGAGCAAACTGAGAACAAACTGCTTTTTTCGTTTTCACCACCACCCCTGCAAAAAGTGTTGCAAAAATCAATCTGACGCATTTCTGCTATTTCATTTTAATTTTCAAAATTGACATTTCAAAATGAATTTGTCACTTTTTACTAGGACATATTTTGAAAGTTAAATGTTAAACATTATCATTTTAATTAATTTACAAATTGAGCAGTCTCGAAGAAGAAAATGAAAATGCAGTTTGGATTATTCATTTAAAATTTTATTTATGAGTCAAAACATGCAGCTTTATTTTGAAACTAAAAAGCCTTTCTATTAATCCATTTTAATTTTAAATATGAGCCATTCCTGCCTCCATACAGAAATACCGTATTTTCCGCAATATAGGTTGCTGCTTTTTATCATTTTTGCATGCCCTGTGACCTATATTCAGGTGCAACCTATTTATGGCTTTTTATAAAATAAGCTGATTTGTTAGCCTGGTTGAAACCAGACCCATGTCCTTCACTTCGCTTTGGACTAGGGTCTGGCATCTCTGCCATAGACAACGATTTCTCCTGGAGATTTTTGAATGGACCAATCAGAGAACAGGAGGCAGAGTTTTGTTAGTTTAGCCTGACGAGGTCCAGGCTATCAGATAAATTGCTCAGAAACCACTCGGTGGATATTTTTTCTGCCACCAGTGTGTAATTATATGTCTTTAATTTACTGACTGTTGGCCTAGATGAAACATTTGAGATAAAATTCGATTTTTTATCATTTATTTTCGTAGCGCACCCGAGGCTGTTTGGAAAATATCAAACCGAAACTATTTAATATCCAGCAGATTTGACCATTTCGTGAATTGATTTAGGAACTGTTAAGCTCAGGAACACTTCTGATATAACGTCAGCTATGAACTATATTTTTTCTCAGCAGAGAAATAATAGTTTTTTACCTTGTTTTGATGAAAATTCGTTCGTGGCGGCAGCCATTTTGAATGACGACGTCAGTCGACATCGTTCAAAACTCCGCCTTCTGCTCTCTGATTGCTCAGGAACACTTCTGATATAACGTCAGCTATGAAATCTATTTTTTCTCAGCAGAGAAATAATAGTTTTTTACCTTGTTTTATTGAAAATTCCTTCGTGGCGGCAGCCATTTTGAATGACGACGTCAGTCGACGTCGTTCAAAACTCCGCCTTCTGTTCTCTGATTGGTCCGGTCAAAACCTACCGGAGACATCCTTGTGGATGGGAGAAATGCCAGACCCAGCAGTGAAGGGAAATGAGAATTGAGCGGAGCTGCGTAGGAATGGCGAGGGCCAGGCTACTGATTTGTAATCATTTAACAAAAATTAAACTGAGACACACTCTAACAATAATGTCAGCTAACAAATATATATTTTTAGGTGTTTATCCTGCTAAAATTATTCATTTATTAAAGAAAAGTTCAGCTCAGACACATATTTGCTATAATTTTTATCAAACAAATAATTGTTTTTAAGTGTTAATCTTCTTAAAAGCCTTGCTGTGCGCTCCTGTGGCAGACATTTGCAGCAGAGCTAAACACGGTCCACACTTTGACGTAGGTGCGACCTATATTCAGGTGCGACCTATATATGGATTTTTCCAGTTCTTTGGCAATAATTGGACAATGCGACCTATATTCCGGTGCGACCTATATTCCGGAAAATACGGTAGGTCTGCTAAAACCACGAGGCTGAACTACTATGAATAATAATTTCAGTGAAATAAAAAAGATATAATTTACAGAAAACCTGACTCCAAATGCGACAAAAAATATGGGTTAGGATGGCAAACAGGTTTTAAAATAATAGTTGCATTAAATTTGCGAGCGTTTTAAGGAGTGTGTGTGCAGGAACCTGAAGTCAACAACAGGCCGGAGAAGTTTTACTGTGTTCAACTCCTCCAAGTGTTTTTAATGTCACGTCTGCTTTGCTACGTTTTTACCTTCCGGCTGGTTTGGGGTTTTCCTCTGCAGCTAGTGCTCGTCTCCCTTCTCCCAACACCGACTGGTGAGCGAACCAGCCAGTGTCCACAGTGCATACCTGTGCTCACTAACATGTACTAACTCACTCTACCTGCAGGCCATGGCAGAGGAACGCGCAGAAAATCATAACAATTTGGAGACGAACGTGGCAAAGAGGGAGAAAAGGAAAGGAGGAGGAGAATGCGTTGAAAAAGGATGGCAGGAGAAAGAAACGCAGAGAGAGGAGGGGGGAAAAGGTGAAAAAAGGACGAGGTGAAGGAGGGGGGAGGCGGGTAGAGCAAATAAAAGTCAGAAGTTGCTCAAGGCTACAGGCATCAGTGGATAAGGACGAGAGGAAGAAAGAAATCATTAACGACCACTTGTCTGTTTCTGACGCGTAATAAATTAGGGCCTTCATACGTCTCTGCTGCTGGGAGAAAGTTATGACCCAGATAAAAGGGTTGATGGCGGGGGAATGATTAATGCTCACATTGATCTCTGAAGCACAGTCAGTATCACTCAGCCGAGACAATCAGAACGCCACAGAGAGAAGCGTGTTGCGTTCATCAAACTAGATTTATTTTGCTCTGAAACGTCCAAGAAGCAAAACCTTCTGTTTATCAACGTTCTTTTTCTGTTCTCGTTTACAGTTCTGTGCATTAATACGGCAAAAAATATTTCATACAAATACTGTGCAGAGCATACAAGTATAAAAAACTGGCATGCTAAATATCGATGAGTGAAAACATTAAAAAAATACAGCTCAGCTTTTAAAAATGAACGAGAAACACAATCCATTCTGTGCCGCCTTAGCAACAAGAGAAAGGCAAACTTTGACTTTAAGGCTAAAACCCACTTATTTTACCGTTAAGGTAATTTTCTATCTCAAGGGACTTTGCTCAGCCTGTGAAAATAGTTGTTTATCAGTTTCTTCAGAAGAACACTTTCAAGTGTGAGAAAATTGGGGTTATCTCCACTCGAGGTTAACAAATGATTGACAGAAAGTCAGTGTTACAATCTAAAGTGCAATCAGATTTTTACCTCAGGGAACCTTCAAAAAGAAAAAAATCACCATAAAAAACATCAATGCAGACATGTTTTACTGAATCCACACTGCAGCGTGGGATAACTGTTATTAAACATTTATGATGTCAAATAAATACCTGAACGAAGCTGAGGTTTGGTGTGAAACACATCAGAGCAAGTCTTAATTTGTTGTAAACTTCTGACTGGGCCCAACAGGACCTGAAAACAATTTACCAGCGCTGACAGTGCAAGCCGTTTTAAGGCTGTTGCCAGTAAGAGTTGTGGCTTTATTAATCGTTACATCTACATTTATGCATGATGCATACACGCTTTTGTTCCAGCAAAGCAACTTCCGCTTCAGTGATGCTGTGAAACCTGTAACGAAAAATTGTTCTTCGTTCGAAGCTGCCACTGAAGTGAGTTTTGTTTCATTATATGTCTGCTTATCATTACATCTGTGCAGCAACACAACAAATAACTACAGTACAGTACTTTACAAAGACAGAGTTTCACACAGTGAAAAAGCTAACACGTGCCGTCCCAGATGCAAAGCAGCGTCTTCCTCCAGCATTCGTTCCTTTTGTGCAGAGGAGTTCATGAATCCACAGGACGCGTCGCTTGCTTCAGGTGGGGCAACACGATTCATTTACACATGAAAGGAACAGGGGTTAAAAAAAAATACAGGAGGAGAGAGTTAGTCAAACTGGCAATGTATGAAACTAAAGCAGTGAAGCACAACAGCCTGCTAAGATGCTACATTCTCAAATTACACACCAAACATCTGAAACGAAGAAGAAAAGTTTGAAACGTAGAGAAAATCATAATAATGCAAATCATTCTGCGTAAATTAGAAACGACGCTGCAGTTTGTTTTCCTTCAACCTGGGCTACGTTCACACTGCAGGTCTTAATGCTCAATTCAGATTTTTAAAAAAAAATCAGATCTTTTGGTGTGAACGTTCACACTACGTTCGCCCCCACCATAGCACCGAAACAGCTCTAGTAAAAATTACTAACGACCTCCTTCTTGCTGCTGACTCTGGTCTTCTGTCCATCCTCATTCTTCTGGATCTTATGCCTCATCCTCACCTAAAGCATATCGCGCTTCCAAAAATCTCCAAACGCACTGTACTGGCTGCTTGTCAACAGATGACTGTCCTCATCTAACGCGTCTGCAGTGGGAGGAGGAGCGTGTTGGTCCTCTTCCGCTCCGGTGTTTGTTTATTTCCGGTCTCAGAAAAATGGCGGACGCAATACGAAGAATTGCCTTGTACTTAATCTACAAAGCAGCAACACGCAGACGCCGTGCACAACAACGATTCTGGATTCACCCCACATTAGAGAGGCGTCATGGATTCGGTGAATTTCACCATCTGATCCAGGAGCTGCGCGCAGACGAGGAGCGCTTTCAGCGGTACTTCCGTGTCACCCGCCCCCAGTTTGACGACCTGCTGTAAGTTTCTCCTCCATGTTTACCGCGGGATTTTTTTCATCTGTTAAACGTTTCGCGCGGTGCCCACCTAATTCCGTCCCGTCGTCGTTGCGTGATCACATGGCAGAGTCTCTCCTGATTGGTCCTGATTGTTTGCTGCTGAGCAGCGAGCTGAATCTAGCTGTGGAAGCACGGAATGGCGTGCTTCCACAGCTGCGCTGCCGAGCAGCACAGTCGCTGCTCGGATGCGACGCGGGAGTAGGAAACAGCTGCTGCTCACTTTCGCGCTGCTTGTATGCTGTAGATGCGCCGCGACACGACCCGCTGCTCCAAGATTCGCGTCCCCATAGACTTCAATGTAAAGTGGCTGCTTCGGCTGCGCGAGATGCGTGCGGTGGGGATCCAGCATAAGTTCTGCCTTCGACACCATCTGTCATTCTATCCTCCTCAACAGACTAACCTCCATTGGCATCTCAGGTACCCGTTAGACTGGTTCAACTCCTATCTCTCTGACCGCACTCAATTCATTCAGCTTAAATCCTTCCGTTCCCAGTCTTCCCCTGTCTCCACGGGTGTCCCCCAAGGCTCTGTCCTCGGACCCCTCCTCTTCATCATTTACCTCCTTCCTCTAGGTCACATCTTCCGCAAATACGGCGTCCATTTCCACTGTTATGCTGATGACACACAGCTCTACTTGTCATCAAAACCTAACTCCACCCACCCACCCTCCATCCTCACCGACTGTCTCATTGAGCTAAATCACTGGTTTTCTAACAATTTCCTTCAACTAAACAGTAACAAAACAGAAATCATTCTTGTTGGTACCAAAAACTCTATTTCAAAATCAGAACATCTTCTCGTCCCCCTTAACAACTCTCTGCTATCCCCCTCCCCTCAGGTCAAGAGCCTCGGTGTCATCCTCGACACCACTCTCTCCTTCACTTCACACATCAACAATATTACTCGGTCTGCCTATTTCCACCTCCGTAATATTAACCGTCTCCGTCCTTCTCTCACACCCCGCTCCACAGCCATCCTGGTGCACAGCCTTGTGACTTCCCGTATTGACTACTGCAACTCCCTTCTCTACGGCCTCCCCAACAAATCTCTCCACAAGTTACAGATGGTCCAGAACTCAGCTGCCCGTGTCATCACTCAAACCTCCTACTATAACCACATCACTCCTGTCCTGCAGCAGCTCCACTGGCTCCCGGTTAAATCACGCATCATCTTCAAAATTCTACTCCTCACGTTCAAAGCTATCCACAACCTTGCCCCTCCTTATCTATCTGACCTCCTACAAATCTCCATCCCATCACGCTCTCTCAGATCCTCCTCTTCGCTACATCTCCATGTACCCTCTGCCCGCCTCTCCACCATGGGGAGCAGGGCCTTCACCTGCTCTGCCCCTCACCTCTGGAACGCTCTACCGCCAGACCTTTGAAACACCACCTCCCTTTCTCTGTTCAAGACAGCCCTGAAAACACATCTCTTTAGACTAGCTTATCATTAACTTACTAAATGTATTTTATATTATTTTGTATTTTATATTCTTTATTTATTCTATATTTCAATTTGTTCCTACTGATGTTTCAACTGTGTTTGTTTTGTTTCTTGCTGTGAAGTGTCCTTGGGTGTCCTGAAAGGCGCTTTTAAATGGAATGATTATTATTATTATTATTATTATTATTATTATTATTATTATTATTATATAAAGGCATTTTAAACCCTTCCCACACTCTTGCAATATTCTAAACAACATGCTGGTGAAGATTCTCAGTCTATTCTATTCTATTCTAAACAATGTTTCTAAATTCTAAATGCTCTAGAAGAGCACAGAATATCATGATTTAAGCTCCCTGCCTCATTTGTTCTTTGCCACCTGCAAGCACTCTTGGCTGCAGCAGGTGCAAAATAATTTAACATAATTTAAATAAAAATTTCATGCCGATCGTGCGGCTCATCCACCAGTCAGCCAATTGTGTGACATGTCCAATCTTATTTTGAAAAATCACGATAGAGCGAGTACGTGATAAATGAACCGCGAAGAGCGAGGGACAATGGAAAGGGTTAAAAAGTACAACAATTAGAAAACAAACAAGCTCTAGATAAGATCTTTATATAATTCTCTTATTTTCCACCTCTGCTTTTAAAAACATCAAGGCTGTTTCTTTGATCAGTTATTGTGTTTTTAACCTTCTAATATATGGAAGAACAGACATGTTTATGTATTAATAAATGCATATCTGAGAAGTGTTTATGAACCAAAGCTTTTGGGCCTCTGAACCAGTGCTGCTGGACATCAGAAGAGCAGTTTTTGCTCCATTTGTCCTGTTTGTTGAACCAGTCTCGTTGTTGAAACCAGATCCTCCAGGAGCTGGAGTACGGAGCCTCCGTGGACTGGTGGGCTCTGGGGGTGCTGATGTACGAGATGATGGCCGGGCAGCCTCCGTTCGAAGCGGATAATGAAGACGACTTGTTTGAGTCGATTCTCCACGACGATGTTCTCTACCCTGTGTGGCTCAGCAAGGAGGCCGTGTCCATACTCCGAGCAGTACGTGTCACAAAACTTATTTGATTTCTTAATTTTACTGTTTCTAAAGATACTCATATTCTGAAGAGTGCAGCATTTTTGTGCCTTTTTCTTAACTCATTTCATTTAGAGAATTAAAAAAAATGAAAGGATTGCTTTTATTTTACTTAAAATAAATGCAGTATTTATAGTCTTCATCATAGA
This sequence comes from Garcialebias charrua, assembly GCA_038048925.1. Classification (NCBI taxonomy): domain Eukaryota; kingdom Metazoa; phylum Chordata; class Actinopteri; order Cyprinodontiformes; family Rivulidae; genus Garcialebias; species Garcialebias charrua. The sequence continues at coordinate 27,131 of JBBPBX010010088.1, read as the reverse complement.
ATATTACAAAGTACTTGTTGAGTTTAATTTATTTTACATTAGTTCACCTAAAACACATTTAACCCCTCAGTTTTATTTATGGGCTAATATACAAGTGAAAATAACTGTTCAAGATTTACATTAAAAAATGGAAACATATTTGAATGTCATGGTTGAAGAAGCTCAGCATTTAAATTTCCATTCCTATAATTAATAAATGTTCATAAGGTATTTAATAAATTATTTACAGAATACAGAATGTATTTATTCTTAAAATATTTAAAGGTGGAATGTGAAAATGTTTTTATCTCAGGGATTTTCCATATCTTTTTGCATTTATTCATTTGTTTAATACCACGATAGTTTGCTATTCAGTGTGAAAATAAAAAAGTTAATAGAAATATTGGGTTTCTAAAGGTTGCATGCAACAGGCCACCATCGATAGAAAGAAAGTGTTAAAAGTGATATTTTGTCTCGCTCACAGTAAGAACTCTGGAAATACTTTTAGTACGATTAAAAAAAAATTTTTTTTATTGTTGCAGTGTGGCCCCCTTATGAAGCTAAAACCATTCCACATGACCCAGATGTCTGACAAAGCTTTTTTTCAGTCCGTTTTTAACCTTTAGCAGTCACAACTCAAAGGTCTTTTATAAAGATTTTCATAAAGTAAACATTAATTCAGGATTTTTAAGCTTTTATCATTTTCTACTGAAACCGTTGTGTCAAATGTTACGGTTCGCTTTGCTCAGTAAGGATAAAAGAATGTGTAAATAAAGGCTTGACTATTGAGATCTTGCCCTGCTGCTGCCCGTAGGTCAAAATGATCGGCTACATTCTAACCTAGAGGCCTAGTCAGTCATTTTGGCCCAAGGGTAGTGGGAGGGTTGTAGCCACAAAGCATCACCAAGCTCTGAACAGACAACAAATGCAAAGTTTGTGCTTTTAAAGACACTACTCCTTCTGTTTGAACCATTAATGCTCTATTTTTTAACTATCTTCTAATTTTTTTTTCTTGTTTTGGATGTTTGAAGGATGAAACCGCAGCGGAGCGTCTGTATTGAGTCTGGCAGAATCTTCTTACCAGATCTGTGTATTGTCGTCTCTGCAGTTCATGACGAAGAACACGGCCAAGCGTCTGGGCTGCGTGGTGAGCCAGGGCTGCGAGGAGGCCATCAAGACCCACGCCTTCTTCAGAGAGATCGACTGGGTTCTGTTGGAGCAACGAAAAGTGAAACCGCCCTTTAAACCCCGAATTGTAAGAAACACTGAACGCCACTACTATTAATTGATGCAATGATTTCAGAATTAGAATCAGCTTTATTGTTATTGCACTGAAGCACAACAAAATTACATTTCAGTACAGCCCGTCCAAGAAAACATAAAGAAACAGACGGAGGGGAGACGGAGGTGTCTGAGGCCACGGCCTCGGGAGGCGCTGCCCTTTTTGTTTAGATAAGGAAAAGAGAAACGCATTGTGTCTTAGATGGGACACAGTGGCTGTGTCTCAATTCAGGGGCTGCATCCTCATGAGGACCCAGCCTAGCTGGGCCGAGTAGGCCACGCACTCACAAGGCCGGGTGGGCTGGACGAAACTGCTGAAATGGGACGGTCTAGCCTTCAGCTTTGCCGGCCTTGAAGTGGGTGGGGCGTTCTCTTGAAGTGGGTGGGGCGTTCTCTTGAAGTGGGTGAGGCGTTCTCTTGAAGTGGGTGGGAAGTTCTTGTGTGCGCGCTTGGTGTGTGTGTGGAAAGAGAAGGGACGCCGCTAAAATATATTAGTTAGCTGAATACATGTATATATATTAGTGTTTCTGAGTTTACTGAACTGATTACAAATCAGCTTATTTTACACGTGCGTAGCAAGGATTTTCTGAGGGGCGATCTGTTAAAACTCAGAGTGGACCTATAAAATGCAAGTTGCCCAGTAGGTCACTGCGTTAAACATTGGGTTGGCATGCAGATCCTTTTCTCAAAAGCTGGTTCGAATCTCACTCGGTACGGTTAAAACTTATTTTACGTTTGTCTTTTATTGGATAAAAATATGAGGACTGAGATTTTAAAAAAGGAGTTTGTGAAACTCCTTTTTTTTATCCAATAAAAGACAAACGTAAAATAAGTTTTAACCGTACCGAGTGAGATTCGAACCAGCTTTTGAGAAAAGGATCTGCGTGCCAACCCAATGTTTAACGCAGTGACCTACTGGGCAACTTGCATTTTGTAGGTCCACTCTGAGTTTTAAAAGATCGCCCCTCAGAAAAACCTTGCTACGCACGTGTAAAATAAGCTGATTTGTAATCAGTTATTAACAAACATTAAACTCAGAAACACTAATATATATTCAGCTAACAAATATTTTTTTAGTCTTTTCTGTAGTTAAATTTTAATGAGATTCAGCTTGCGCTGAGGTTGAACGAGCTGATGACTCAACAACACGCAGCAGTCCCGACCCTGCACGCAGAAAGTCCCACCCCCCCGCGAAATCTCTGTTGGCGCTACGAATTCTGGGATAGCCTCCGTCATGAAGGATTCACGGATGCATCCTTGGATTTCGACAGGAAGTAGGCCGCATGACGAGGAGTCTTTGAATTGGGACAGTCCTCCGCGCGGGGCAATGGCGTATGCGGCCGACAAATGCGCACTCATGAGGATGCAGCCCCTGAATTGAGACACAGCCAGTGTGACTGTTTCAGCACAGAAACAGCAACATAATGATGAAGTCATGATACATTCATGCATGAGGAGATCAGCGAAGGTGCTGAGTTTGTCCGGGGACACTGCCAGATAGTTCCATAGTCCTGATAAGAGATGGTGCAGTGTCTAGCAGCCAGCTCAGCTCTGACACAGGTCCACAGATGTCCTCGGGAAGGGAGCGGGTGGGGTGCCGGGGGGCAGAGTTTCTTGTTCACATAACATCTAGGAGAGTTTGAGATAGTTGGCCCTTTCAAGGCCAAGCTGGGGAGCCAGATTCAGATAACAATTATTTTGGGTCAAGTCGACTCTGCTTGATTTTCTGTCTGCCTTCGTAGTTCTGCTGGTACGTTTCCGTGGCAACTTCGAACAGCCAAATTTTGTGGTCAACACCACAGGGCCGAGCTTGTAGCTTCTCCGAGGTCGATTCCTTCCCGCCAGCGAGTTTCAGGAGCCGCAAGAGGCTTGCGAGTCTCAGAAATCGCGTACAGCTTACGGCTCAGGTCACACAGCATCTGAGTCTGAGCGCTCCCCGCACGGCACATTCCTTCACACAAGCCGGGCAGAACTTACAATGGCCAGAACAGCTGCCGACGTTTTTCGCATTTGTCGATATGCCAGGTAACCGCCAACGTTAAACTTTAATGTTAAATTTAAACAAAAAGTAGTAAAATTCAACAAACCAACAGAACGTCCCCACATATGTGGTCACTTTTTACTTACTCAGAGCCGCTGCGTCGTCCTTAATGTGTATAAATATGATTTAATTCAATTCAGTTCAGTTTATTTCTAAAACGCCAAGTCACAACAGAAGTCATCTCAGGGCACTGAACAGAAAATGACTCGAATTGTCATAATAAGAATAAAAACAACATTTTAGTTCCTATGTTTGCTGACCTGTTGATGTCAGTTTATTTTAAAAGACATTTAACCCTCCTAATGTGTTAGGGTCAAATGTGATCATTTTAAATAGGTTTTTCTTGTGATCTGATTTACGAGAGTGTTCATAGACAAAATTAATTAGAACAATTGTCTTTATGTTTTGGGAGTTTCATTAAACTCTGTGATGTTCCCAGTCAGAAATGAGGTGTATAACACCTTTAGCTCTTTGTGTGACCAGCAGATGGTCATAATTCCTTGTCGAAACCTTCAGGTGCTTTTGTTTTTGAGCTGACACACACCTCACTCAGTTCTGATGTTTCGTGACAACACCCATGAAAATCTGAACCACACCTGTTGGCGTTCTCGCAAACAGTCACAGCACTGGTTCTGCCTTAATCTAAAACTTTCCTCACGGCTCTGGTTTGATAAAAGTCATAGTATATTTACTATAAACATATAGTTAAATATTCAGCTGTAAATATGGGACTATGTCCTCCATGTTCACTTTTTACAAACTTAGACAGTTATACTGGTCAGTTTTGATGAAATATATATTTTTAAAAAAGTTATTCAGGGCCATTTTAATAAATCTGAAATGATTGGCAAATAAAAATGTGCAGCAAGTGCTAAATAATTTAAAATAATTTATTTATAAAAATAAAAAAAATCATGCAGATCGTGCGGCTCATCCATCAATCAGCCATTGTGTGTCATCATGTCCAATCTCACTTTGAAAATCCGCGACAGAGCGAGTCCTTAATTTTCCTCTGGGATTAATAAAGTATTTTTGAATTTGAATTGAGTTTGTGAAAAACGAACCTCGAAGTAGCGAAGGACTACTGTACATATAGACAGTATATATATATTTTGTTTGTTTGTTTGTTTCTGGGTTTGGGTTTTGTTTTGTCTTCTGTTTGCATTTATGATTCTGTGCAATAAAACAAACAAATTTCAAAGGTAACAGATCATCTTGGTTTATTTACATAAAGCACTTTGTAGGGATTTCTAGGAGCTAGTGATTTCAGATTTCAGCGCTTTGGTTGGCCTTGTTGCTGTTTTAAGTGCTTTTAAAGTGGTATGGTATAATGACTTTAATTGCTGGATGTCCGGCCCCTGAGCTGCTGGCTTTCAGAAACCGTGGCCCCCTGAGCAGTTTTGTTGAACACCTCTGACAAATAGTATTTTATTTATTTACTATTACTAACCTTTATTTAACCAGGCTAATCCCATTGAGATCACAGATCTCTTTTGCAAGGGAGGCCTGGGCCTGACAGCAGCCTAACATGCATGTTTTTGTTCTGTGGGAGGAAACTGGAGCACCTGGAGAAAACCCACGCAAGCACGAGAAGAACATGCAAACTCCAAACAGAAAAATCCCAGGTCCAACTGGGAATTGAACTCAGGACCTTCTTGCTGTGAAGCAACAGTGCTAACCACTGAACCATCATGTTGCCAGTATCTTTAAAGTTTCTCTTTGACATTTGGATGCACTGGATATCCACTTACGTTTCATAGAGACCTGATACTCTGAGGCTAAACAACAATTTTTTTTTAGTATCAGCTGACTGTAAATAGTGCAAACATTGTTGTAATCACTCAGGGTCATCTGTCATCTCTAATTAAAATAGGACTGTAGTGAGCCTGTTTGACCAGAAGGTGCCACTGTGATGTCATTTGCATTACATTAGATTAAAGTGACTTTTCTAACTTTTCTCTGCAGAAAACTAAGCGAGATGTGAATAATTTCGACCAGGACTTCACCAAGGAGGACCCGGTGCTGACGCCCACAGACGAGGCCATCATCCGACAGATCAACCAGGAGGAGTTCAAGGACTTCTCCTACTGCGCCCCGGAGGAGACGCACACCTAACCCACACACACACTTATCACAGTAATGCTGAAACTGGCATGCTTAGGCTCAGTAGAACCACAAAACCGTCTACAACACACGTAGGGTCAATCCTTTACTTTGAAGCTATTGGTTGTTGTTACTTTTGGAATATTATTTACTTGCATTGTGTTGTTCTTGTTGCCTGGATTTATTGTGAATATGACTATGAAGATGAAGATGAATATGCACACTTGTAATACAGATTTCACACTACAAATCGGACATGCTGTCACACACCAGCGCCCAACAAGACAACCACACACATCCACACCGCTTCTCTCTCCGGCACCTGAACACACGTGGACTGAAGGTGCTGAGGCTTGTAAATAGCCCGTGTTGAGTGGCTGTATTGTGTCGGTATCGTCTGCTAGTAAAGGGGCGTTGTGGCGCATGGACAAGCACCCTACCTGTGTTATTACTGTCCTTATTGTGGACCAGTTAGGGCCAAATATTCTTTGTGCAATACCATGACTATCTATATATTTTAAGGTTTGTTCATTTTTTTTCTCCTCTAAATGTTTTTTTGTTGTTGTTGGAATGAGTGAGATACTCCTTTCACTGTTGCAGTGTCTGAGCTCATATCCTCTGTATAGAAATTGAATGTTACAGGCTATTGAACTAATTATGTGGAGCAGAGTGTTACAGGCGGCCTGTGTAGCAGTAAAAACTCTGGCGTCCAGCTGTTTCATCCATCTGTTAGCTTTTGTCGATTCCTGTGCCGCCGGTGTGAATGTGATGGAGCGTGGGTGTCGTTCAGATCATTTCTTTTTTTTCTGTTTGTTTTTTGCATCGTGAATGTACATTTTGTGTGCATGATTGTGTGGATTTGATTTTCCTTCATGTCGTGACCTTTTGTCCCCTTTTTTGTTTCCTTCTCTTTCCTTTCCCTCCAAAGCTCCTTTTCTTTTTTCCTCGCCTGCAGCAGCCGTTTCTCTCCATCGCTTTCAGTGTGGAGCACAGATGAAAGTGTGCAGGTTATTCTTATCATCTGTGCGGGCTGTTAAAACACTTGACAGCTAAGAGCAGAGATGGCTAATTGGGCCTGTGTCCCTTATTCAGCCTCATTGTTTACTAAGACGACGTATTGCATGAGATTAAACACATGATACTTTTATCCTGGTGCCTTTGTGTTTGTGTGTGAAGCTGTTAACAGCAAGCCTGAGCAGTTAAAAGCAACAATAAAGGCCGGTGGATGTAAGGCATTTGTAGATTTGAAGTCTTCTGATGATGTTGTTCCTCCACAGATAATGGGTTTGTTAACTGAGATTCATTACTGTTTCCTTCAGAGAGGCCTAGGTGTTGCAGGAGAGCGTTGTCAAATGGCTGTTTGCCACGGTGAAGTCATTCGGATGTGGTTTTGTGAGGTATTTGTGTAAAGTAATGGTGACACGTTCCCTGACATGATTCAGTCCTTGTTCACATGGAAACTTTGTCTTTCCAAAACCACATTTTCAGTTATTGTTTTTAAAAATGTTCCTGTAACACGGCACTGTTTCTAGAAAAGTTTTCATCAACACAGAAACAGAAAAAATGTTGTAGTAACTATGCCAGGCCTGTAGTCAGTGTTGTAACGCAGAAACTAGAATGCACTAAAAACAGCAAGACAAAAAAAGTTGAGTAGGGAGACACCAAAACCACAGTTTCTAATCCAAAACAATACTGTACTGTACTATCTATCTATCTATCTATCTATCTATCTATCTATCTATCTATCTATCTATCTATCTATCTATCTATCTATCTATCTATCTATCTATCTATCTGTCTGTCTGTCTGTCTGTCTGTCTGTCTGTCTGTCTGTCTGTCTGTCTGTCTGTCTGTCTGTCTGTCTGTCTGTCTGTCTGTCTGTCTGTCTGTCTGTCCGTCCGTCCGTCCGTCCGTCC
>JBBPBX010010088.1:0-19600 GCA_038048925.1 Garcialebias charrua | reverse complement strand
GTCCACTAGTCGTCCGTCCACTAGTCGTCCGTCCACTAGTCGTCCGTCCACTAGCCCACTAGTCGTCCGTCCACTAGTCGTCCGTCCACTAGTCGTCTGTCCACTAGTCGTCCGTCCACTAGTCCACTAGTTGTCCGTCCACTAGTTGTCCGTCCACTAGTCGTCCGTCCACTAGTCCACTAGTCGTCCGTCCACTAGTCCACTTGTCGTCCGTCCACTAGTCCATTAGTCGTCCGTCCACTAGTCCACTTGTCGTCCGTCCACTAGTCCACTAGTCATCCGTCCACTAGTCTTCCGTCCACTAGTCCACTAGTCGTCCGTCCACTAGTCCACCCAAGTATAGCTAAACTGTTTGAGCACTAAAATATAAACATTAGGAAACCAGTAAGGTCATGGATAAAGTTTCTGCCACTCACCTATTTAAAAACATCCAGCTTGCAGCAGCACAGGTAGAGACGGAAACAAAAGTTGCTGTTCTGAAGTATTAGCCTAGCATTAGCTTAACACCTTTCTCAGAGACCCTGTTGGCAGCTTATATTCATTAAGCAGCTTGTTAAGTAGCTCTTCAGGCTCATCAGTGATTTGTTGTGGAAGATAATAAGTCCAGATCATTGGGTCATATCTACTCTTTTCATTCCATCTCCTCTCCTCAGAATGGTGTAGATTGACAGTGACTGGCCCAGCTCGCTGTTAACTGCCTGGGGAACTGCTGGAGATCTCCCCAGCTCGGCTCTCCCTTGTCTGTAACTCCTAAACCGCTCTCATGCTTTTCAGTGAAGTCCATTTTCACCTCAGTGATGATGAAGATCTTCATCCTCTTGCCAGACTGTGTGGTGAGATTGTTAGGAAGCTCCAGATCAGATCTATCTGGCATTGCTCCTGCTTTACTGCTTTTGACTACTAAACTGAGAGGTGAATGTCAAGCTGCCTTAAAGTGGTATTGTACTGTGAAACATTTTACCAGTGCCAGAATGGGTACATCCGCACAGTATTAGATCTATACCCAGTACAGAGAATACGCTTCACACTGGGGATACACTTGAGATCCATCCATCCATCCATCCATCCTCTTTACCCGCTTCTTCCTTTTCAGGTCACGGCGGGTCACTGGTGCCCATATTCAGCAGACACTGTGCGAGAGATGAGGTACACCCTGAACAGGTCTCCAGTCCATCACAGGGACACAGAGACAAATGAGACAAACAAACATTCAATTTCACTCACACCTAGGGACAATTTAGAGTTACCATCAGTCTAACATGCATGTTTTTGGTCTACCTGGAGAAAACCCACACATGCATGGAAAGAACATGCAAATTCCACCCAGAAAGGTCTTGGGCTGGGATTTGAACTGGCGACTGTCTTGCTGAGAGGTAACAGCTCTACCGCCTGCTGGACGGTTCTGCCCTGACTGGGAATTGTTTCAGTCCAAACCCTGGACCTCATGGACACTTTTCAGGCACAGCATCCAGAGAGGGACGACTGGAGGGAAGGGCTTTCCTCGTGATGTTCTTCTAAACAAATTAATCTAAATTATTTACACAGTCTTTAAAATGATCCCCACTTCTTGTGCTTGTACATGTGTACTTGATGCTTATCATTGATGTTTTCCCACAACATTTGCTTTAGTATTGTTGACAGTTCAGTAAATTGATGAACTCTCTAGACCCTCAGATTTTTCTTTTTGTAATAAAAAGTTTTGTTTTTTTCTATTTAAGACAAAGTTATAGTTCCTCGGTCTTGTCTTTGTATCAAAGTGATTCAGTAAGTGAAGGTTTTGCTGTAGGTGAGCGACTGACATCTACAGCATGAACACAAACACTGTCGTTGTCGTTGTGTTTTCATGCTCAGGGTTGTAGGTCAGGCAGGAGGTGGACCGTGACATTTTAAATGTTTGATTTTTGACTCTAGACAAAAACAAGGATTTTTTCCCCTTTGAAACTTCGTTACAAAAAATAGTTTTGGAGCACCTAAAACGTAGTTTTCGTGTGGACGGGGCCTCTGTTGACCTGAGAACGGGGTAGCAGGTGGTATTTGACTTTGTTTGCTGCTGGGCTGTACTTTCACACCAACTCTCACTGTCCGTCGTGCTTCTTCTCTCTTTCTGCCTTCCTCCAACACTTGCGGTCCCTCTGCAGCGCTCGCCTTCTAACACAGACAGATGCATACCTTGTTTGTGAGCAGGCTGTTGTTCGATAACCTGCTCACCCCGCAGATCTTCACATATTGTTGTTGTTTGTCTGTATTTCTAGGAGTGTGTGACCTGCTTTTGCCTGGAATCATTTGAGGGAGTTTGTTTTTGTTCTTGGTGCCGTAAACAGGCTGGGGCTTCATTCCCTAACCGCCCCATCAGAGATGGTTATTTTCACTGGAGTTTTTGTTGTTTTGTTTATCAAAAGATTAGCCTGGGATGGAATTATGTGCCGAGGCAGATTGTGTGACTAACTACTTGCAGCATGTGCTGATTAGATAAACACTGTTGCTGTTGTGATGATTAAAACAATAACTTGTGTCGATGTGTGCTGGGTGTTACTTTGTACTTCACTCTTCTTCAGTCGTTTTACTACTAAGTTATGCTACTGTACAAAAGTATCGTTTTTATTGTTATTTAGAAGTGAGGGGAGCAGCACGGTGGAGCAGTTGGTAGAGCTGCTGCCTCTCAGCGAGAAGGTCGCTGGTTCAAATCCCAACCAGGAGCTTTTCTGGGTGGAGTTGGCATGTTCTCTCTGTGCTGCATGGGTTTTCTCCAGGAACTCCAGCTTCCTCCCACAGACCAACAACTTGTATGTTAGACTGACTGGTAACTAAATTGTCTAGGTGTGAGTGAGAGAGAGAATGGTTGTTTGTCTCTATGTCCCTGTGATGGACTGGAGACCTGTCCAGGATTAAAAGGTAATGGATGGATGGATGGATGGATGGATGCATAGAAGTGATAGTGGGGTGAAACTATTTCTGCTTGTGTTTGTGTGTGTGTGGCAGTGAATACAATTAAATGAAACGTTCAGGAAATAATGGTTGGATGTAGAGCTGTGATTTATTAACTTTTAAAGTTAACTAGATTCAAGATGGCTGCCACAGCCAGCCACATAAAGATGGCTCAAACCTGGTCATTATCTGTAAAACTGACGTAAAATGTTTTTGGTTGTAGCTGAAAGTCATTGCCAACACAGTCTAACAACAAACATTGACCTAAGTCTGTTTAAAATTGTGTCATTAATTGTCTGGAGTCAGTTCTCTTTGTCTGTTAGCAAAATATCCCATGAACCACTGGACAGTTTATATAAAACGTTCAGAAGGTACAACTCATGGGCGTAGCCAGGATTTTCTGAGGGGCGGTTCGTTTAAAGGAAAAGTGCACATTTAACGGACAACACGCCTCGGTGGTTCACTGGAAACGCATCGGGTGGCCACTCCAAACTTTATCTCGACTCGGGTTCGATCCTCACCTGGTTGAAATAATTTTACGTTAGTCTTTTATTGGATAAAAAAAAGGAGTTTGTGTTATGCCTGTGGTTAACACAAACTCCTTTTTTTAAATCCAATAAAAGACAAACGTAAAATACAGTAATTTCAACCAGGTGAGGATCGAACCCGAGTCGAGATAAAGTTTGGAGTGGCAACCCGATGCGTTTCCAGTGAACCACCGAGGCCTGTTCACCGGTTTGACATTAGCGGCGTCTCCATACCTTCTCTTTCCACCTCTCTTAACACAGAACTTGTGTTTTGCGGGAGTTGTATGCAGGACTTCATAGGCAAAGTGGACGGTTCGTTCGATCCCCCCGACCCCCCTCTCCCTACGCGTGTGCAACTGATTGACTTTTGGAGTCAGTTAAGTTCATCATGAACAGTGATGACCTCTGAATACGCTCTGGCCTAGCCTGCAGTTTTCATTTGCTAACGAAGTGTAATGTAATTATTTTTTTTGCGTTGGTTTCAGGTGTTTAGAGAAAAACGTACATGTTTGAGTTTCTTGTGAAGGAAACAAGTTGTGAGTTCTGCTGCACTGGCAGCAACAACCCCCACTCTGCACTGGCTCTAATAAAATACGTGTAATTTTGGATTTAACACAGAAAATTTTCACCCATAACGCTCAAATACAATTACAGTATATTAAAAAAGGAGCAAATGTTGTTCTGTTCAGGTGCACAAAGTGGATCACTTCCTCCAGTTCAGGCAGGAGCGGTTTCTTACTTTTCTGGCAAAAATATTTAAACTTTGTTCTTGACATTTTAAATCTACGGTTGAAACTGGAAAACCAACAAGAACAAAAAATCATTAATTTTTTTCTTAAGAGGCCCTATTCTAGCATGGTTTAATTGATAAAGATTAGATCAGAAAACTTTATCCAATACTGTATATCACAAAAAAGTTAAATTGTGTCTTTTGGACAGTTCTTTTTGGAAGAAACGTTTCACCAATCTGAGGCCTAGCCAACAGGATCTGTCGTATTAAGTAGCACCTTGCTGACATGTTTCAAATCAGACTGCTGTGGAGTTTCCAGAAACTGGATTGAAATATGCAAAACAGAGGACCGTCAGTCTAAAACAATCGATTGTTAGTGCTTAACAAGCAAATTTAATGGGCAAAATGGCTACTTACTATTCACCACTTCTGGGAACTCCACAGCAGACTGGTTTGAAACACGTCAACATGGTGCTACTTAATGTCTTTTCCGGACTATAAGTCGCACTTTTTTCACATTTTGTCCAGTCCTGCAACGTATAGTCCGAAGCGACTTATATACATTTTTTTTCTCTTTTCATGACACAATTCTTGACTGACTTGTTAAATGTTCGTACATACTGACATGAACCAAAGAGTAAATGTTACCAATTGCAGCCGCAAGAGGGCCCTCTAGACTTTTGATAACTATATATTGTTCCTCTTCTGCTACACCCCCCCCCCATCTTCCTCTGGGCTTATACTCTAATGCAACGTATATATTGATTTTTTTTCTCTTCATGAGGCATTTTTTGACTGATGTGACCTATACGCCGGAGCGATGTATAATCTGGAAAATACGGTAATACGACAGATCCTGGTGGCAGGCCTCAGACTGATGAAGTCTTTCGGATGAAAGACGAAGCGTTTCTTTCAAAAATAAGCTGTCCAGATGACACAATTTAAATCTTTTGGTATTTATTTACCTGGATGTTTGAGTATACCTACTCTTTTTTCTATCCAATATATATTTACATTTATTTTCACCAGCTCTTTTGTGTATTTTTTAAAACTGAAGTGTTCCCAAAAGCGGGCAGCACGGTGGCACAACTGGTAGAGCCAGGTCCCTGGTTCAAATCCCAGTCCAGAGGCCTCTCTGGGTGGAGTTTGCATGTTCTCTCCATGTATGCGTGGGTTTTCTCCGGGTACTCCGGTTTCCTAGCCTGGTTAAAACCAGACCCTTGTCCTTCACTTCGCTTCAGACAAGGGTCTGGACTTTCTCCATTGACAACCAATTCTTGCTGGAGGCGTGGCCTCTGCTGATGGCTGCTCCCCCATGGTCTGCTGAACTTGACTTAAGCTCTGCCTCCTGCTGAATTTTCTCTTGCTCCTTTGGATATTCTGTGTTTATATGTTAATAAAACGTCCTAATAAAATAAAATTAAACCATGGAGCGCTGGTCCAACACACCAGAAGACCAGGAAATCTGATGGGACTCGGGCAGCAACGTAAGAGATAAGAGAGATAAGAGATTTATTTATTAACATTGCACCGAAATACAACGTGATTATGTAGCACAGTCGTCCGGAAGAGGGAAGAGTATGCAAGCTGCAGCATTTCCAAACACATTACATGTTCTTCTGCGCGGCCGCGCTCATCCGTCTCCGGATGAAGGTCAAACAGATATGGAAAAAGGAAAAACACAATAGGTATCATTTGTGATATTCAAAAAAAGAATCTATCAAAGATTGCCTTAAGACACTCTATGATAAAGTCCCAAAAACTCTATCAGCAATAAGCACAGCCAGACAAGACATTGTTGCAGATTTGACGACATGCAAGGAGATCAAAGAGTCTGTGAGCAGCACTTCAGATAACACAGTTCAGCAGATGTTAAGCTCGGCGCCTCTGAGCACACTCCCAGGGACCTCTGGGGAGGGAGGGGGAGGGGGTCAGCAGTGTCTCTCAGCTTCACTCCAGGAGAATAGTTCCCAACAGCCTTCTTCTTTTCCAAGGTCGCGCAGAAACTAGATTAGATAGTTCTTTTGTTTATCTTCAATCCAGGCCACAGTGTTCTTTTTGACTGCAGCCTTCCAGAGTCCAGGTGCTGTTCAGGTCCAAAATCGCCGAATCAAATGAGTTTCCGAAGCTACAAACCTCCAACCGTGCCCTGATTAATGCCGGGCGGCTGTAAACGAGTTCCAAAGCGCACCGCAGGTCCACGGTGGTCTACCGCTCCCATTGTGCGGTTCAGCTCGTACAACAGCTGGGTTGAGGAGCTCACAGCCCGGATCAGAGACTTTTGCTGATCAGGAAGTTTGGCCAGTGTGCCGATAGCTGCCGAAGTCTTCCTGAACTTCCAGTAACAGACAGCTCCGCTCACGCCAAAAAACAGAGCAGCTGCTACTAATATCCCAATAATCCACAAATCTTCCACGTCTTCGACACACAGGACGGTCAAACACATGGGTTGCCACTGTCCCCAGGAGTCCATCATGTATCCGACAGCGTGCGTGTCAGAGGGGCAGGCCGCTTCTCCTGGCCCGGTCCGCTTCGTGGAAAAAATCTTATCTATAGATGAAACAGCCCAATTTATTAACTCCATCGCAAATTGGTTCGAGTGAGCGCTGAAGAGTCACGGACGAGACAAAAAGCAAGCAGGGAGGAGGAAAACTTAGGGAGGGTAGGAGCAAAAAGATATGCGACTTGCTTTGTCGAGAGCCGGAAGACCTGACTTTAATTCTCTCGTGACAACCTGAGGCATTTCCTTGTTCATTTCACTCAGCGGAGGGTGAGGAGGAGAAGGAGGAGGGAGGAGGGAGCGATTACTTGACTTTTGGGGAAAAAAAACAAAAGAAAACTCCAGATAAGGGATTAAGAAGGGGAAATTAATACATTTGTGTCACATATAAAACAGTCCTGCATCGCTTTGCATCGCTTTGAATGAGAACATGCGAATGCTCGCTGGCTGCGCTGGGACAGGTGGGGGCGTGGGTTAGGGGCCAAAAACTCCGCCCCTTCTGTTCTCTGATTGGTCCGGTCAAAAATCTACCGGAGAAATCGTTGTCTATGAGAGAAGTCCCAGACTATGCAGTGAAGGGAAATCAGAATTGAGCGGAGCTGTGCAGGAAGGCGAGGGCCAGGCTACTGGTTTCCTACCACAGACAAAAAACATGCATGTTAGACTGATGGTAACTCTAAATTGTCTCTAGGTGTGAGTGAGAGAGTGAATTTCTTTTGTCTAGTTTGTCTCTATGTGTCCCTGTGATGGACTGGAGACATGTCCAGGGTGTCCCCACCCCTTGCACAGTGATTGCTGGACATGGGCACCGGCGACCCCTGTGACCCAAAATGGAGGAAGCGGGTAAAAGATAATGGATGGATGTTCCCAAAAGTAAAAAACATAATGAGTTATGTCATTGAGCCGTTTGTACACATCTGTAACCTGTCATTCAAATCAGGAATATTTCCAAATAATATGAAAACAGCCAAAGTGGTTCCACTTTTTGAATATGGGGATAAGCATGACTTTAATAATTATACATGATGATATTAGAACAATATCATTTCATAGATTTTGGAGAAATTATTTGGGATCAGATTGGATCGATTCATTGATAAACAAAACACATTAAGTAACAGTCAATATGGATTTAGAAAAAATAATTCTACATCAATGGCACTTGTTGAACTTGTGGAACAAATGCAGTTGATCAAAAGAAGAGTTGTATTAGTATTTATGTTGATTTAAGGAAGGCATTTGATACTATAGATCATGGAATTCTTCTTGATAAACTATATACAGTAATTATGGTATTAGAGGTGTAATTAATAATGTGGGGTAAGGTATTTAAACACTTACTGGGCCACCATTATTGTAATGATATAGGAGTTATTGGTCAGTTTACTGACTTACCTATATTTTTAGATGCGCAGGTCTGAGCAGAGTTTATCTGCACAAACTTGCCACCAAGTCGCGAGTTCTTCCTTTTTCCCTAAATTGCTTTTACTGTAATTAGGAAAAATGGAATTTCACGAGAGACTTCAATTTATGTTGGTCTAGGAAAAAATAGACATTTTATTGAAACTAGCACCAAAATTACATTAAACATTTGTATCGATATTAGCTCTGATTTACTAACTACGTTGACAAGAATTCAAATTAAAACAAACAGACAGTTAGGAACTTTTCTGTTGGTACATTTACTTGACAGATTAATAGCTTATGAAAAATAAGAAATAGGAGGAAGAAATAAGTGAAAGCTAAGTTAACTGAAGTTAATTATTTTGAAGCTACAGGGTGGCACCTTTCCCAAACAGGTCCAGCTGTACTTCCGACACGTGCAGCATACAAACAAGCCTCTTTACCTGGTGACGATACGTCCCCTGGAGATGAGGGCTGAGAAGTTTGTGGACACTAACGGACTGTGTGGTCCCGCTCACGTCCAGTCGACTTCGTGCGTGTATGGCTGGATCAGACGAGCCGGGAGCACGCTTTCACCGGCAGGAACAGGCCCCAATCGCACTGACGGATTTTCAAAATAAACTTCAGAAAACAAAATCTTTCAGAAATGAGTGTTTGAGGCACAGCAAGGCTTTGCCGTGACTCCAGCTGAAACGTGGGTATAGTTGACACAATGACCGGAACGTCTCCAGCTTTCCCAGAGGAGAGAAGCAAGTTGTGAGTTAGTTCTCTCCAAAGCACCAAAGGGAAAAGCGGAAGTCTCCCTTTATATGGGAGGCGGGGTCTTCCCCACCTCCTTAATGACTACTGGCTGGTTTTAACAAAATAAGAGATGGGTTTTCATCTCATAGGCAGAATGGTCTCTGAAGGACAACAGGAAAACTGTTTACATAAGCGGCCAGATGGACTGGCCTGTGAGCACAGAGAATATTATGGCTAACTTCATAGACAAAACAGAGAAGGAAGTGAACAGCTAACAGTTTACCCTGAACTGTGCCTTAGAATCAGAGCCTGCTTGCTCTGCAGAAATAAAACCAGAAGGGTCAAACTCATGCAAGTAACAGATCATCATTGAAATGACAAAAATATACTGTTGATCAATTCTGAATTAACACACATTAAAGAGAAAGTTCAATCTGATTAATTAGTGTCCATTAATCCAAAATAATTGTATAAAATATAAGTGTCCACTCGTCTCCTTGAGGGCTTCAAGAAGGTGTAACACTTAGAGTTTCAGAGAGATGCAGAGAGGTGTACTTGAAGGTCAAGACAGAGGGCCTATATCACTACAGTCCCTCTTTTTGGAAGTCATCGCCTGTCCTTGGAGATGAGTTCCAACACGAAAGGATACCACCGAATGTCTCTGACCTCTATGTAATCTAGCAAGTGGAGAAAAAAAAATAAAAAAATAAAAAATTCAAAATTATACTCCCATAATGTTTTTGGAAATTCCATACTGTTCGTAGGTAATCCCATTGCGGTAAGCTTTCAATCCTTTGGAAAACATAGTCTGTTAACCCATGGAAAACTGAGTCTGTGATCCTTTGGAAAACAAAGTCTTATAATCCACAACGGTAAATCCACAACGATGGGGGTTATTGATTTCATCAGCAAGAATGGTTTTTAATCAGCATGTAGAGGGGATCCCTCGATTGAAGCAGAGGAGGCGGCCTTGGATGAAGGTTGAAGACCAACGTTGGATCAGCAGGTCCCCACATCGAAGGTTGCAGGCTGGATGGCTTCCAGTCGGTGCCACCCTGGTTCAATGTGTCATGCAATTATGTGGTTTTAGGTGGGCTTATGATAGGGATTCTACATTAAGCCTTACCTATATGCACCTGGTATGTAAGCTATCATGGATTAGATCAGCTACAATTACCAATTAAGGGGTGGATCAATGCTGTAAAAATCAGATATAGGGATCTATACCTATAGAAATGTGGAGGGCTTCTGTAACGAAGGCCTCTTCTTTCAAACTATTCCTCCATTCATTATTTAGTTTAGGTTAAACTAAAATAAAAAAAATGAAATCTAGTTTGTTCTAAATGTCTGTTGTCTTTTAGACGAACGACGCAAGATTTGGACAGCATTAAAGTGGGTAAATAGTTATTTGGAAGATCGAAAACAATTTGTTCAAATACATGACATAAGATCCAGAATTAATAATATCACATGTGGAGTGCCTCAGGGATCAGTACTTGGACCCATGTTATTTAATTTGTATGTAAATGACTTGGTTAATGTGTCAGACTTTTTCAGATGTATTTTATTTGCAGATGACACAACATTTATTTGTAAGTGTGATGATACAGAACAAATGCTGGAGTTAATACAGTCAGAATTTGTGAAAATACAAAACTGGTTTCTTTTAAATAAGTTATCATTAAATCTGGATAAAACCTATTACATGATACACAGCAACAGGAAAACGAATTTTCACATTCCATTTTTGGTAGATGGTACTGAAATTTGTAGAGTAAGTGAGGTGAAATTTTTGGGTGTTATTATTGATGAAAAATTAACATGGAAACCTCACATAAACAATTTGAGAACAAAAATATCCAGATCAATAGCAGTTCTGTATAAAGTAAGAGAGTTATTGTCTGGTAAAGCAATGTTTATGTTGTATAATGCAATAGTTGTTCCTTACTGTATTTGGTGTACTGTATTGAAGTCTGGGGTAAAGTGTGTAAAACTATAACTAATCCTTTGTTCATTTTACAGAAAAGAGCCGTACAAATTATTATGAAAAAAAACTATAGATATCCGTCCAATTCTTTATTTTATCAACTGAAAATTCTGAAATTCTATGATTTGGTTAATTATAACATTTTGTTGCTTATGTTTAAGGCACATAAAAGCATGTTGCCCGTTAATATTCAAACAACTTTTGTTAAAAGAGAGAGTGTATATTTTCTTAAAGGAATTGAGATGTTTGTGAACCCTTATTTTAGTACTAGTTTGAAGGAGCGATCCACAATAATTCAGGGAATAGGATTGTGGAATGGTTTGGATGATAACGTTAAAAATGCCAGATTGCTGTATATATTTAAGAGACTGATAAAGACGAGTTTCTTGAAAGAATATGGAAATCGTTAATATAAATATACTTCAGTTGTTGTCTGGTTTGATTTAGATGTTTGAGTTTTTATATATTTAATTTAGCTGATTGTTATTGTCTATGTGTATTACATTTTAATTTAAATTTTGTAAAAATATTTTGATTTACGTCAGAATTAAGTAAAAAGGGGCAGTTTTCATAAGACTAGTTCTTCTTCTGCCACCTTTCATTTTATTTTCTTTACATTTTTTGATTGTATTGTATGTATGTGTATGTTTTTAAATGAAATGAATAAAATAAAATAAAAAATAAAAAGCTTAACCATTTTTTAAAATTCTTTGTTTGAATTTAATTTGAGCTTTGAGAAAAAAACAACAACAACCCACTTATTAAAAATTTTGTCTGACATTTATAATGCAAAACAAAACAAAAAAGGATGATCAGAAACCATTCTTTTGTCTGAGACAAAAGAATGGTTTCTGATCATCCTTTTTTTGGCAACCGAGGGGGAGCTTTTCAAAATAATAGTTGCGTTATTTTATTTTATCGTGTCAAAATAAATAAAATAATGCATATAATTAACGCGATAATTTCAACAGCTGTACCGTACTCCTAATATAAAGTGATTGTGCATATGTTTTGAGTTATAGTAGGTTTTCTCATCCATCCTTAATCTTTACACGCTTCTTCCTTTCTGGGTCACGGGGTCAGTAGGTTTTTTATTACAAAAATTCATTGACATTTATTGTGACAGTTATTTAAAGTTGTGACATATAACTTGAACTCGTAGTTTAAAGGTATAAAGTATCTGTGGCAGAGGATACAGATGTCCCACAAGTCCTTTTGAGAAGAGCGGTGATGGCAGCAGTGAAAGCCACTGATCCTGCTGATGTCTCACTGAAGTCATTCAGCAGTCAGCTCAGAGCTTTGAAGCCACCAGCAGCAGAAACAGGATCATTCTGCTCAGTTTTAAATCTCATTTTAATAATTTGTGACCATATAAACAGCTTGGGTGGCACGGTGGATAATAATAATGAATTCAATTTATAATGCACTTTTCATTAATAAAAATCTCAAAGTGCTACAAAGTGTAACAATCAGTTGGATCAGTTGGTAGAGCTGTTGCATCTCTGTGAGAAGGTCGCCCGATCTAATCCTGGTCCAGGGACCTTGCTGGGTGGAGTTTGCATGTTCTCTTCGCAGCGTGGGTTTTCTCCAGGTACTCCAGTTACCTCCTGCAGACCAAAAACACCAAAAACTGATGGTAACTCTAAATTGTCCCTAGATGTGAGTGAGAGAGTGAATGATTGTTTGTCTCTGAAAACAATCATTCACTCTCTCTGTATGTGATGGACTGGAGACATGTCCAGGATGTCCCCCGCCCCTCACAGTGATTGTTGGATATGGGCACCAGTGACCCCCGCGACTTGAAAAGGAAGAAGTGCATGAAGATGATGGCTGGATGAAACAGCTAATTGTTCAGTAGAATCGTTCCTATTGAAAGTAAAAATCAAATAAATAAACAAATAATAAAAGTTTTACATCAAATAAATTAATTTATTAAAACGTGCACAGACTTTGAATCATTGTACTTTGTCTTTAAAAATGTTTCTGTCTTTGTGATTTATTTAGCTTCTTGTAAGTGTGAAAGTAATTTCTTGAATTCAAAGTTTCTGGAAGTCAATTGTGAGTAAAATAAGTATTTTCTACAGATGAGTTTGTTTAATGTTCATCCACCCGGTCTCTACGATCACAGAACAGTAATCTACTTCACATTCCACGAACCAAATTAAGGACCATGGGAGACAGGGCATTCTGTGTGGCTGCCCCCCGCCTATGGAACTCCCTCCCTGACTGCCTGAGAGCTCCACAGTCACTGGTTGACTTTAAAAGCGGTTTAAAGACTTTTCTTTTTAAGCAAGCCTATTCTGCCTCCGCATGATTTTATCTTTGATCTTGGTTGATAGTATTATTGATTTTACTTGATTTTATCACTTGTTTTATTTTTTTTTTTTTATTTTTTTAAGCAGGCCTATTCTGCCTCCACATGATTCTGTCTTTAATCTTAGTTGATACCATTATTGATTTTATTTGATTTTATCACTTGTTTTATTGTTGTAGCACTTTGAGATTTTTATTAATGAAAAGTGCGGTATAAATTGAATTTATTATTATTATTATTATTATTATTATTATAATGTTGGAGTGAAACATAAAGCTTTACACTCTGAGTCTCTCAGCCCACCACTGTCACTATGGACAACCTTTTGTAGAAACTTAACTACACCTGTTGAGTTTGCTGTGGTTTGAGCAGTCTTGCTGCTGAGAGCTGCTGGATGTTTTTCTAAAAGCATTTTCATGTTGCGTACTTGGAGTGCACGGTGTACATGCTTTTAATATGTTTACCAATCAATTCCTCGCGCTGAAAACAAGTGTGGTGAGATACGAGTAAATCAATGTGTTCATATTCTGCTACAGAGCAGGGCCGGCCAGGCGTTTCCATGCACTTTATACACAGTGACTGAAGGGCTCATTTGGATCATTTTAATCACTGTGACCAGTTGCAGCGTCATCTTGTTTGCAAAATGAATGAGCAGTCTCTTTTAGAGCCTAATGGCTGAGACGTCCAGTGGATATTCAGCATCCTTCACACACTTCTTCTCTTTCACTCAGTCTCTTGTTCTGAACAGCGAGACCTCTCACAGGCACGGTGAAGTGTTCAGTTGACCCTCACAGACACACAGATGGATAAAGCAGAGGTGAGAACAATCTGAGCAGTAAATTGTAGACCAACTGTTTCAGTATGATTTCACCTTGCAGAGCCAGTAATACATTTGTTTTTTTTGTGTTTAATTGCCTCCGCTGTCATTGATTGTAACGCCACTAGCAAATTCACAGTAACAGCACTTCTTCCACTTGGTGAGGTCATCCCCGTGCAGACTGTTGTTCTCATCGGGGTGAACCACATTGTGCCAGTCAACATGTAAACAAAGGAGGAGACACTTTCTCATTGCACACGTGATATTTGTTTGGCTGATGATTCATCTGAAAAATGGTATCTAGCAAAGGATTTTCAGTCATTTGAGTAATTGACTCTGACCTTTGTCCCCCACTTTCTTTTAACACGCTCATTAGTAATATTATTATACAGCAAACCCTCGAGTTACGTCAGGGATTGGGACCTACGGGTGTGACTTAGGTCGATGTTGTCGTACCTCGCGGACCAAAAACACGTGCCTGTCGTAGGTCCGCGTTTCTGACATAGGTCGCGGCTATACCGCTAACGGAGCGCCGCACACATATTTAACGGCATGAGACTGAACAAGCAGACATACTAGGCCATAAACATGCACAGAACTTTACATGTACAGTAAATGAATACTGTACAATAAATAAAAAATATAATTTCTTACTTTGAGCTGGTCAAAGCCTGCCTTCGTCTTTTAGCATTAGCTCTTGCACCCGTCCGAGCTCCCCCAGCTTCCTTACGCTCCACACGCACACACGTGGTCAAAACTGTTTAAAAGAAGGACTGTTAGCTTCTTAACTTCATACATTTGGAGCCAGAAAAAAAAACTTACTGAAAGCCGTTTCTCCGCGATGTTCCTCCATCCAAAACAAGCTGCTCGGCGTTAGCTACGGTTAGGCCCCGCCATTAGCAGCATGTCAGTTCATTCAAAAAGGCTGTCGGCTTTGTATCTCCGCGTTAGCTCGGTGTCCCCCGACATCTTAGGCTGCCAGGCGGACATTTGCGGCGAGCTCCCGGCCGCAGATGGCCCCTCCGCGGCATGTCGGCTCGGTGTCTTCGCCTGTGTTAGCTGCTCTGTTAGCTGCTGTTGTTAGCATGTCGGGCGGCGTTGTGGGAGCGATCGCGGGGCGATCCGCGGCTGCTCCTCCGGGCCTGAGACGTCCACAGAGTTGACCGAGTGTTTCCAGCTAATTTATCCGTATGAGGCAACCCTGATCGGACACACGGTCCTCTAGAGCCAGCTGACAGGAGCCTCTATGGTGGAGCTCCATTGACCGCAGTTGGCAATTGTAAAATGGCGACCGGAAACGACCGGAAGTTGCGTAAATACGATAAAATTGTAATAAAAACATAATATTAATAATTATACTTTATTTATAAAGCCATTTAAAACAACCACAGCTGCAACAAAGTGCTGTACACATGAAATTAATAACATTTAAACACACAAAAAATAATAATAAAAAATTTTTTATCATATTTTTATTAAATATGATAAAATCGTAAGTCGGAGTTGCCGTAGGTCGCGGGTGTCGTACCTCGAGGGTTTGCTTTACTGCAGTTTAATTTTGAAGTCATGAATGAGAAGCAAGACCATTCTACTTCCGCTTCTCGGCAAGGCTGGTCGCATCTCCTTTTGCTCCTAAACCTCCCTGGTTTCCCCCCCCCCTGCTTCTGCATTTGTCTCGTCTGTTACTCTTCAGCGCTCGCTCGAACCAATTTGGGATGGATTTATGTGCGTGGACTGTTTTCTGGGCTATTTCATCTATCGATACTATCGATAACAAAAATTTCCGCGAAGCGCACTGGCCAGGGAGAGCCAGGGCGCCCTACCGACACGCATGCGGTGAGCTACATTATGGACTCGATGAGCAGGCTAATGTAACTGTCCGCTCTCTCTGTCGGGGACGTGGAATCTCTGTGGTTTATTGGGATACTGGTGGCTGTCTGCCACTGAAGGGCTGAGGAGGACCGCAGCGATCGGCGTGCTTGCGAGACTTCCGCTCAGCGAAAATGCTTTGATCCAGGCTATGAATGACCTTCCCAGCTGTTGTACGGGCTGAACCACACGGTGGGAGAAGCGGTGGCTGCCGCAGACCTGCGGTGTGTGGGACTCGTTTACAGCCGTCCGGATTAAAACAGGGCACATACGGAAGGATCTTTTTAGCTTGGAACCTCTTTCGATTCGGCGATTTGGACCCAGAAACAGCACCTGGACTTAAAGACTGCAGTAAAAAGAACACTGTGGCCTGACTGAAAAATAAAGCAACTAAACTAATCTAATCTGGCCTCTGGCCTTGGACTGAAGGCTGTCTACAAATCTTCTCCTGAGCTGGGAGCTGAAGGGACCCGCTGCCCTCCCCCCCGCCTCCCCCCCAGAGGCCTCTGTGTTGTGTGCGTTCTCGGTTGGAGCCGAGCTGTGAGACCTGCGAACTGTTCTTATCTGGAGCTGATACACACAGACTGTTCCTCCCTGCCTGCCGTCATAAATCTGCAACAATGTCTTGTCTGGTTGTGCTTATCGCTGATAGAGTTTTTGGGACTTTATCATAGAGTGTCTTAAGGCAATCTTTGATAGATTCTTTTTTTGAATATCACAAATGATACCTATTGTGTTTTTCCTTTTTCCATATCTGTTTGACCTTCATCCGGAGACGGATGAGCGCGGCCGCGCAGAAGAACATGTAATGTGTTTGGAAATGCTGCAGCTTGCATACTCTTCCCTCTTCCGGACGACTGTGCTACATAATCACGTTGTATTTCGGTGCAATGTTAATAAATAAATCTCTCTCAAATCTCTCTCTCTCAATATTTTTAATTTAATCGGACTCACGTTGTGAATGTGACCTGTCGGTTCTGTTCAAAGGATGGACTGGTCAAAGGTTGGTGGGGAAAAACCCAAGTCACTTTTCAAGGATTCAAGGTTCTTTATTTGTCATTCCACCACAGGTGGTACACATGTATGTACACATATACTGTATGTGGTACACATACAACTATGTCCCTGTTACATCCAACAATAACATGAAAAAGAAAAACAGTAATAAGATCTAAGATATGAACTAAGAAAAAAATCTGCTAAATATAAGCACTAGTATAAAAACAATACGCTGAACAGCAGCACGAACTTGAGTCTGTGTGAACAGATGAGCATGAATGAACACAGCAACATGAAGCAGATCAGCAGCAACATGAAGCAGATCAGCAGCAACATGAAACAGATCAGCAGCAACATGAAACAGATCAGCAGCAACATGAAACAGATCAGCAGCAACATGAAACAGATCAGCAGCAACATGAAACAGATCAGCAGCAACATGAAACAGATCAGCAGCAACATGAAACAGATCAGCAGCAACATGAAACAGATCAGCAGCAACATGAAACAGATCAGCAGCAACATGAAACAGATCAGCAGCAACATGAAACAGATCAGCAGCAACATGAAACAGATCAGCAGCAACATGAAACAGATCAGCAGCAACATGAAACAGATCAGCAGCAACATGAAACAGATCAGCAGCAACATGAAACAGATCAGCAGCAACATGAAACAGATCAGCAGCAACATGAAACAGATCAGCAGCAACATGAAACAGATCAGCAGCAACATGAAACAGATCAGCAGCAACATGAAACAGATCAGCAGCAACATGAAACAGATCAGCAGCAACATGAAACAGATCAGCAGCAACATGAAACAGATCAGCAGCAACATGAAACAGATCAGCAGCAACATGAAACAGATCAGCAGCAACATGAACAGATCAGCAGCAACATGAAACAGATCAGCAGCAACATGAAACAGATC
This sequence comes from Garcialebias charrua, assembly GCA_038048925.1. Lineage (NCBI taxonomy): Eukaryota > Metazoa > Chordata > Actinopteri > Cyprinodontiformes > Rivulidae > Garcialebias > Garcialebias charrua. The sequence goes on along the minus strand of JBBPBX010010088.1, from coordinate 1,854 downwards.
AGCAGCAACATGATGTGATTTTTCACAGTGATTATTCTGGTTATTTATTCATGAGTGTAACAGCCTCAGGGTAGAAGCTGTTCCTCAGTCTAGTGGTTCTACACTTAATGCTCCTCAACCTCCGTCCTGAGGGGAGTGGGGCAAAAAGTGTGTGTGCTGGGTGAGTTGGGTCCTTCATGATGCAGGTGGCTCTCTTCACTGTTAAAATAAATAGGGTGGTTAGACTTAAAATCTTGAGTTCAAAAGCTGCCTTAAAACCACAAGTTAACGCAACTTCAAATAATGTTTTTCTCCAACTTAGGATGGCAAGCTAGAAAAGTAGCCCAATTTATGATAAGTCATTGTTTAAATATGATACCATAAGTTGAAATAAATATGATACCATAAGTTGAAATGACTAACTATAGAACATTATACATTCTCCAAAAATTGAGTACTCTTGTCAAGTTCCTGTTTTTTCCAGCTGAGGCGTCTGTCTAAGCTGAAGCCCATATTATCCAAAAAGCACCTGGAGACAGTGATTCACGCATTCATTACATCTAGGCTTGATTACTGCAATTCACTTCTGTTTGGCGTCAGTCAAGCCACCATTGCACGATTACAACTGGTTCAGAACGCAGCTGCCCGATTTTTAACCAGCACACGCAAAAGAGAGCACATTACAGGTAGTCCCCGATTTACGAGCGCTCTGATCTGCGAGGTTCCAGACTTACGAGCTGCACATTTTTGGAAAAAACGAAAAAAATACTGAGTTTTCATGTGTTTTTTCACTTCAGTTAGCAAGTTAAGCATATAAACACACGTTTCCGATCATTTTTATGCACTCAAAAGTAGTTTTTAGATGAAAATAGAGTGTTTTTAGGTGCGCTAGCGAAAACCGTTCCAATTTACGAGCGGATTTCCGGATTTACGAGCGAAATGGCGGCCGTTCCAAATTACGAGATTTCCGGTTTACGAGCGCCTCGTTGTAACGGATCTCGCTCGTAAATCGGGGACTACCTGTACACCAGTCTTGGCCTCCCTTCACTGGCTACCGGTTCATCTTCGAATCCAATTCAAAATTCTCATGTATGTCTACAAATCGCTGAACAGTCTCGCCCCCGCCTATCTCTCGGATCTGATACACCCATATGTCCCTCCACGTGCTTTGAGGTCAGAGGATCAGGTACTCTTAATAGTTCCAGAAACTCGCCTTAAGCGCAGGGGTGACAGGGCGTTCTCTGTAGCAGGCCCAAGACTCTGGAACGAGTTACCGCTGCTCATCAAACAGGCCCCCTCCCTCTCGGTTTTCAAATCCCGGTTAAAAACTCACTACTACTCCATTGCTTTCAATGCCAGCTGATTTGTATTGGATCGTTTGATTTATGATCTGCAATGTTTTTATGTTTTTCGTGTTGTACTTCATTGTCTGTGTTGCCTGTTGCGTGTTTGTTTGTCCAGCACTTTGGTGTGGACTTGTTCCTGTTTAAAGTGCTTTATAAATAAAATGGTATGGTATGGTAAGTAAAATTACAATCATATTCTATTTGAACTCAAATAATAAAGTTATACCCTTGTCTAATTAATGTTTATTTGTTGTATGAACTTCATACTCTGAGTTTAAACAACTTGCAAATTTACATTATCATTCATAAAAACTTGTTTTCATTTCAGCAACAAACATTTATATATACTTTCAACTCTCATTTTAAAGTTAAACTGACATACCAATTCCCTTTTTGAGTTAATTTAACTCAAGATTTTAAGGCAGCTTTTGAACTTAAAATAGCAATTTAAGTAAACAAACATTTCCAAATTTCACTTTCTCCACTAAGAATGCCAAGTTCACAATTTTTCTAAAATAATTACACCAAA
>JBBPBX010010087.1:0-31807 GCA_038048925.1 Garcialebias charrua | reverse complement strand
CATACTAGGTGGACTTAAACAATATCATGCAGGTAGTGGTGAGATGTACTTATAAGTGGCTGTTGTGCCCTGCTGTCTGATGATCACTCATAGAGGCAAAAATGTTTATAGCTGTTCCTGACAACCATTCTAGTGGGGAAAAGCAGGCTGTCAGTGGGCGGGATGAGATTCGCTAATTGTTTAATTAAGGGGATGAAAGCGCACATTTTCACAGTCTATCCTGGAAGCAATTATTGTGTTGAACTCGTTTGTACACATGAAAAGTGGCAGAAAGAGTTGTGAGAAGAATGAGCTCGAGGAGAGTTCAGTCGTTGCTTTCTTTTTCACTCCCACTCTCTTGGACCATCAGTGTTTGAAGTGGGTGCGAATGGCAGATTGTCAAATTTGGAAAATTGCAGGAACCCCCATTCTTAGTGTTTCACAATAGTAAGATGCCAGAGGGAGTTTGTTCAAATACTCTTACATTACTGCAAAAACGCATTCTGTTGAACCATCCTGGAGTACTACAACAGTGGTTGTTTTTATGTATTTGGGTGACGCTCCATCCCCATCTGCCTAACAGACTGCAGTTCAGCTGAGCAGCTTAGCATGAAAATGTGGGCAGCTGCAAGTCTAAGAGCTTAGATGCTCACTCAACTTCATCTGACCCCAGACCTAAGGCAAAGATTTGAAACAACGTTCAGTTGAACGAGTCCTACTCTTTGTTCAAGACCATACCAAACACCTGTGAAAGGCTGTAGCTTTGAACGCAGCAGGGTATGCACAGTACTTTCAGAAATGTGTGAATTCAGAAGAGAACATTAAGCTCTGCATTATGACAGCTTGTTTATTTTCTGAATTTGCCTGGTAGAGATCGAGGTAGTCTGGCATCCATTTGGTTGTTTTAAAATCTCTTTTGGTTTCATCATTTTCAATTCACTCTGTAATTTATTTTTTTGAATTTGTACATTTTTAAAATAAAAACCTTCAAAAGCTGTTCTGCTCACTCTTTTGTCCATTGGTGTGGTTTGTTTTTTTCCACTGTGAACATAAAACCCATTTGCCCCCTCTTTTTAGTCTTGTATTGGGCCCATATTTCATTTTCTCTCCACTCCCTCCATCTTCCATGAGCCTGAATAAAGCAGCTAATGGAGCACAGAAATGGTAGCAGCTCAGTCACATCTGTAGACACTGTTATGTGTGGTAATATGTAAGAGGAGATGCATATTTTCAAAGATATGTATTGAACTCATTCTATTTAATTTCATACATTTATTGTGAAACCCTGTAGGTGCTTTGAATACATCAAAAAATGTCACACATTCTGCTTTTGGTGTGTTTTCATTTATTTATTTTGTATTAGTTTATTTTACTAAATTATAAGTTGAAATTAAGCCATTTCCCAATGTTGTGGTTATGTTATCTTGTCATAGCAAGAAATAAACTGGGCACCTCTACACAGCTCAATATACTGTATGGATTTTCAAATTTAACAGATTTGCTAAAAACCAGGACATGCTGCTGGTGGTCATAGAGATGGCCATAACAATAATGTTGATATTGATGTGTTTGTCTGTTCTTAGGTCTACATCCGCATCCTGGATAATGAGTGGAATGTGTACAGACGTTATGCTGAGTTCAGGGAGCTTCACAACCACTTGAGAACAAGGTTTCCACAAGTGGATACCTTTGTCTTTCCACCTAAGAAAGCTATTGGAAACAAGGTGAGCTTATATGTTTGCTGTTCTGGTTAATAATGTGGGGAACTTGAATGGGATTCACACTATGACATTTTTGGTTGACATACTGTAGACATACTGTAAGGTCCTGAACTCTCTTGGCAGAGAATCCATGGCCCTTCAATCCTGGAATCTCAGAGACAGCTTGTACAGGCCGGTCCATAGCAGACTTGTTCATGCGGGTTTCACAAAATGTGCTCTACACACAATCTGACTCACTGAACTGTGGCACTGTATCGTTATCTGGCACTAGGTCAATGAGCCACCAGGTAGACCCCTATATGCTCACACTACTCCTTTTGTAGAGGTCTATGCAGGTTATCATCTGGAAATACAGTAGGTGACTTGCAAGTCCCCACCAGCAGCCAATGCCATTGAATGCCTGTTGTGATGTATATTTGGGGCATCGGCACTACCTGGAGTTGAGGCCACAGCCCTCTTTCTCTTACATTGCTGGGTCTAGGTTTTTCAGCTGTAGGGCTTCAAGGAGGTTCATTTGCCAACTTCCCCTTCCCAGCAACCAAACCAGAAGAAGACGTTGAAGGCTTTTTCTTTCTCCTTTTCTGGAGAGAGAGAACTTCCAAGTCCTCAGTCAGTGAGTCTTCCCATTTAACGTTTTTTTTTCCAATCAGAGGACAACATGTTGGTGTTCTCACACCTGCACCCTCACACTGAGTATATCTAGTAGACACAGACACAGACAAGGAAAAAGCTCCTGTTGTTGCCGAGCCCCCAGATACTGAATCCTCTGGTTGCCCAGAACTTGACACATGGGCATCAGGCTCCAAGGCCAGAGTAATGCTGCGTTCCAGTTTCCTCGGAGGTCGAAATTATGAACCCGGAATGACGTCATCACCGAGTTAAATGCGTTCAGTTAGCTTGTCGGCACGATGACGAAAACAAGATGGACGCCCGCTACGAAGCTGTTGTTGTTCTTGCTTTGTTGGATTATAAAAAGGTTTCCAGACCAGCAGCGAAGTTGAAAAGCAATTCTGAGGCTCTTGAAATGTTAACCAGGTATGTTGTTTTAACCAGTAGTTTTTATTTATTTATAAATAAGCTTATTTTTGTTAATTATGGTCTTGAGGCTCTTACATCTACTTTATAGTTTTAATTCGATCTCTTTTAGGATTATAGCAGCAGTACAGAAGTTATCATTAGATAAATAAAGTCAGAAAGTGCTGAACATTGTTTTTCTTTTCTTTTTACTACCTCAAACCATTAGCAGACGTTTTTACGGTTTATTGTTAAAATTGTTATTAAACTTCAATCAATCAAAACTTTATTTCAGACTCATATGGTCCATAGTAACAAAACAATTTAATTTCTTTGTATTTTAGGATGCTGCTGATACACACAAACCTACGGACACATGGAATAATCATGAAGACTATGGGAGGTGATGCTGAACATGGATGACAACAAGTTTGTGCGTCATTTCAGAGTCAACAAGACCCAGTTCACATCTGTAATGATGCAGCTGCAGGAGAAAGGCATAAGGAAGGAGCACTGTCAAGGTGCAGCACCAGTCCCTGTAGAAAAGAAGGTCCTGATGTTCCTGTGGTACATGGCCAACCAGAACAGCTTCAGGGAGATGTCTGACAAATTTGATGTCTCGCAGTCCTCAGCACACAGGATCATCATGGAAGTACTGAAGGCCATTTTGCACAATGGGACACACCTTCATCCCCTGGCCTAACGAATTGATGCTGTGGTGATGATTGTCATCATGGCAGCCTGCCTTCTGCATAACCTCTGCATTGGGGCTTCACCAGTGTGTCAGGATCACCCAAACGGCTGTCCAAGGCAGGATGAAAATGACTAAATTACTCGTTACTGTGATGTGTGGATGCTGTACTTGTATTAGCTTGTCAAAAAATGTTCTAGTGTTGTTATAGTGCTGTTTTGATTAAATGTGTTTATCTGACATGCCACTCTCTCGCTGTCATTTATATCTGTGTGGATAAACCACGCCAAAAACATAAGCTGGTATAGGTAAACAGTACACACATTTTACAGCTTCAAAAACCAGCTGCAAAACTTAGTTTCCCACAACAATAACACCTGCTTAAAAGTCAGTGCTTAAATAAAGCATTTCTATGTAGTAATTTTAAAACTCTGCCCGATGAGAACATGAGAGCACTAGTTTCTCTGCAAGTACATCGGTTTCCAAAAATATTGATGAAAAACTGCAGTGCATCATGACAAATTGTCGTGTTTGAATACCAGAGGTGTTCCTCTTTTACACTGAATTTACTTTCATTCTAAGTAGTTTCTTTTCATTACCTGCTTTCCTTTATTCTACTGAAAAACCACACTTATTGTGAAGTAAGACAAGAATTTGTGCATTTGTTATTTCAAATTGTTTTTAATAACGTATGACAACAAGGCACAGGTAACCTGCTGTAGAGTCGTTGAGTTGCAGTAACTGGACTTGTACAGTTCAATTTTCATCAATAAAATATGTCAAGGAGTCACCATTCCTCTGGAACAAGGGACCAGGGAAACGGGTTTGTCTGCTCGGGTCCAGGAACATGTTCATCTTCATGTTGACATAAACTGCAAAGAAATATACACATGGTTAACAACAAATCACAGATGACAGTAACTCACAAAACTAACCCACAATAATAAGTATAAATAAGGTCGATTTTCACTCTCACACACACACCCCCCACACACACAGACACACACAGCTGTGGATTGACAGGATGGTTTGGGTTTCAAGTTTTGCATTTTTTTTAAACAAAATAATTGATTCTGTTAAACTGGATTCCCACCCTGACAAGCCAAGATAAATCTTGATAGACCTTTTAAAAACAGTTTATGGTGCAAAACATTAGTTTACTAGCTAAAAACACATGTAAAGGTGAACAAAAAACAACATGTTGCAGGTCTCCGACGCAGCTACATCATCAACACGACAACAATCACGTTCTTTAGAAAACACAAACCGCTTAGAAACACCCTCTAATTATTAGGCGACTTATTGTATAATAATCACTGTAAAGTACGAAATGTGTTACTGAGTTAATGATAAACAATGAACGCTGAACAGCTAAAACGAGTACTGTGCTAAACAACAACAATGCCGCCTCACACCCGTTTAGCGTGCCGTTGTCGACGCACAGCGGCTGTTTAAACATATCATTATCATTACTGTAAAGAACTACAGTGCCTGAATGCGTTAATGTGAAGTTACGGCTGAGTAAACCACAAAGAACAGCGAAAAAGAGTAAAAAGTAACTCTTTCACTCACTGTTGATGCGAGGAGCAGCCATCTTGAAACGATGATCTCGGCGAACTCGGGTATGGTGTGGCGAGACCGAGTCCACGAGTTGTAATTACGACCTGAGGGGGCGTTCCAGTTGATTTTTACTGCTCGGAAGCTCGTAATTACGACCTCCGAGGACAACTGGAACACAGCATAAGTGTTTCTTCCAGTCGCTATAAAAATAAATAAATAAATGTCACATTTTTGTCATCTGTGTATGTTTCCCATTCTTGACAGACGAAATTGGCCTCTGCATTTAACCCAACCACCACCAGGTGGTGCAGTGAGCAGCCGTAGTCAGCGCTCGGGGAGCTGGGGAAAATAGATGTGCACTCATAGACACCCCAAGGTGTGCCGTGGCCGGGGTTCGAACCTGGGTCCTTTGGATCCCAAGTCTGATTCCCTAGCCACTACACCATCTTGGCCCCACTGCTGACCTGCCCAGCCAGATTTCCTACCAGACAGGCCAGAGGCATGTTCATATGACCATCTGCAATACTTGCATCCAAGGCACCTCAGACTGGCTCCCCGGAGATTTTAGAACCCCCTTTTGCTGTGTACTGGGGGCCGGTCCCTTATCCGCTCATTTTAAAAGCATTTGTCAGTTTATCATCCACCAGGGTTGGACAGCTAATGAGTGTTGACAGTACTCCAGTTGTAAGAGTTTCCGTCTCCTAAGCGTGTTACCTACCAGGGGAGTGGTGGCACAGAGGTTAGAGAAGCGGGCCTGTAAGATCGCCAGTTCAACTCCCGGTACCGACAACATCAAAATGTGGGTGGGAAAGGCAAAAACCCCACACCTGCCTCCACCTTTATTTGCCCCCCTCTGGGCCCGTGAGCAAGGCCCTTAACCCCCACCATCTACTCCTCCAGATGCCCTAGATGGCAGCTGTCTGTTCCACACAGAGGGATATGGTAGCTCGGTGGTCTGTGGTTGTGTCAGGAAGGGCATCTAGCTTTAAAAAATAACTGCCAAGTCGTTGTGCAACTTAGTTCGCTGTGGCAACCCGTGATGAAGGGAGAAGCTGAAAGAAGAAAAATAAGGTATGTTGCCTACCAAGGCTATCGAGCACCACCTGCCCGCTGCTTTTGGTTTGAGGTACCCTATTCGCCTTCTGGCTTAAACAGTAATACTCCTGGGATACAGTTTTGGAGAATATTTTTTTTTCTGGTCTGGAATAGAGCAGGGTATGCAAGTAAGCCTCAATGATATTGGTGCAAGATTTCCAAGTGGGTAAGACTTAATAGATGTAGTTTTTATTTTGTTTCATTTTTGTCTGAGGTAGCACAGAGTGACAGATCCTGTCAAATGGAGGGAGCCGTTTTATCCACGACCAGGCACAATGGTGGAGCTAGTAGAGTGTGACCTATAGTGCTAGAAAGCAGTTTCTTCAAATATACTGTATGGTGGTGTTCATCTTGGATTTTGAGGTGTAAACATGATCACAGTTTTCACAACAATTTTGGCAACACAATTTTCAGCTGTGACCTTTTTTATATCTAGATGCAGCTAGGCATCAAAATTGAAGTCGGTGCATTGCTTATTTCACAAGTTATCCAGCTCACAAGTTTACTATATATAAACATATTAAACAAATGAACATATGAAACGTATAAAACCTGGCTGAAACATGGCTTGGCAACAACATTCCAGACAGTGCCATTCAGCTGGACGGGCTAGCATCATAACGGGCCTATAGGAATGCATCGCAGTCCAGTAAAGTACGAAGAGGAAGAGTTTGTGTTAACATTAACACCCAATGGTGTAAGGACTCTGTGCTTGTTGCAGCGTACTATTCTCCGATAGTGGAATTTGCTATTGTTAGATGCAGACCTTTTTTATTTACTCTGCAAATTCATCTGTGTGATCATAGTCGCGGTGTATTTTCCGCCCAGCGCAAATGTAAAGGAAGCATTGAGAGAACTGCAGAGCCATCAGTGAACTGCAGAACATTCATCCAGATGGACTGTTTGAAATTGCTGAGGATTTTAATCATGCAAATCTACGGTCTGTTCTCCCTAAATTCTACAAACATGAGGACTTTGCAACAAGAGGAGCAAACACGCTGGATAATGTTTACACTAAAATTTCCGGTGCCACTTCAGATACTCCGACCACATCTCTGTAATGCTGATTCCAGCTTATACAGAGCTTGTCAGGCTCACAAAACCTGAACTAAAACAGGTGAAAACCTAGCCAGAACGATCCATCTCGGCTCTTTAGAACTGTTTTGAGTGCACTGACTGGGACATGTTTAGGGAGGCTGTAACATACAGCGATTTCACTGATCTAGAGGAGTACACAACTTCAGTGGCCTGCTACACCTATATAAGCAAATGCAATGATGATGTCACCACCACTAGAACTATCACTACCAGATCCAACCAGAAGCCGTAGATGACTCCAGAGGTGCATGCACTGCTGAGGGTCCATGGCTCCGCTTTCAAAGCAGGTGACCAGTCGACTCTGAGAACAGCGAGGGCCAAGCTATCCTAGGTAATCCAAGAAGCAAAGCACACACACTACCAGAACATCCACAGCTACTTCCAGAACAGCAGTGACACACGGCACATGTGGCAGGGCATCCAGGCCATCACCAACTACAGGACTAAACTGCCTGCCTGTGACAGTGATGCCTCCCTGTGACAGCGATGCCTTCCTTTCTGATGCATTGAACGACTTCTACGCTCGGTTCGAAGTGCAGAACAACATGGTGGCAAGGAAGACTACCCATCCTCGCAACGACCAGGTGCTTTGTCTGATCACAGCTGATGTGAGGAAAACTCTACATAGAGTCAACCCACGGAAAGCTGCCGGACTACACAACATTCCCGGCAGAGGACTCCGAGAATGTGCAGACCAGCTGGCAGGTGTTCACACAGACATTTTTAACATCTCCTTGAGCAATGCTGTTGTTCCAACATGCTTCAAGACAACTGCCATTATTCCTGTGCTGAAGAAATTGTCATGTCATGCTTCAATGATTATCGTTCCGTAACACTCCTATCACCATAAAGTGCTTTGCGAGACTCGTCATGTAGCACATCAGGACCTTGCTGTCTCTCACCAAGGATCCACTGCAATTTATGTCCCATTCTAACTGTTCAACAAACAACGCCATAGCTACCACACTTCACCTGGATTCCACACACTTGGACAGAAAAACACTTATGTTAAGATGTTGTTCATACATTATATTTTAGCTCAGCATTCAACACCATTATTCCTCAGCATCTGATTGGAAAGCTGGGACTGACCTCCTCTCTCTGCAAATGGATTCTGGACTTCCTGACTGGGAGACCTCAATTCGTCCAGATTGGAAAGAACACCTCCAGCACCACCATACTGAGCACCGGAGCTCCCCAGGGCTATGTACTCAGCCTACTGCTGTTTACTGTGCTTACTCATGACTGTACAGCAATGCACAGCTCGAATTCCATTGTAACGTTTGCAGATGACAAAACTGTGTTGAGACTTATCAACAATAATGATGAGTCACATACAGAAAGGGAGTGCAATGGCTAACTGGCTAATGCAAAGTCAACAACCTGTCTTTGAATGTTAACAAAACCAAAGAGATGGTCCTTGGCTTTAGAAAAACACCAAGGGACCTCTCCCCACTGAACATCAATAAGTCTTCCATGAAGATCGTCAAGAGCACCAAATTCCTTGGTGTTCACCTGGCAGAGGATCTCACTTGGACCCTTTACTCTAGCACCATCGTCAAGAAAGCTCAGCAGCATCTCTATTTTCTGAGGAAGCTGAAGCGATCATCTGCCACCTCCCATCCTCATGACCTTCTACAGAGGAACCATTGAGAGTATCCTGAGCAGCTCCATCACTGTTTGATTTGGGAATTGCACCGCATTGGATCACTTCAACACTTGTTCTCGTCAAGGGTGGATATGCTCCTTCTCCGCTTTGCTTTCCTCTGTCCTGTCTGTGAAACAGCTGTAGAGCCTGTCTTCTACATATCTTCCAAATCATAATTTGCAATGGATTTGCTCAGTTGGTCCCTCAGCGCAATTAATAACATTTTTTTGATGAGAAGGTATGCTCTAGGCGAGCCAACTTGCTCTGATGGTACACACGCAGCCGGATACGTCATCGATTCTTGGAGAAAGTGGAAGGTGATGTGTCTATCTCTGCTGTCAATTGAGGATATTGAGGACACATATATAATTGGATTTGTGATAACAGGTTTCCTGCGTTTTGGAATCAGTTGGTTCCTGGTTTATTAACAAACAAGGAAGTTGTCAGCAGCAAATTTGGCCCTGCTCAAGCTGCCTGCCTTATGTGATGGCTTGGTTTGTGCCTCGAGCACCCAGACTCAATTGCTTTGCAACTAAGCTGCAGATTGGATATGATTTGTGAGATTCTAAGGCCACTTGTGGCCCTTAGGATTCGCTGGCAGGATGTATCAGACCTCGGGGAATGCTCTCAGGCACGGACCAGTGGTGTGTCCACTTAATTTAGATGTTTCAGAACTGAGAGGACTGACAGACTCAAGGAAGACATAATGAATAAAGTTCTACCTGTCCCTAAAACAAACATGTTTATCTGACTGGCCTCGACGGGCCACCTTATCTTAATCCACCTGGAGGCTCTGTAAACCTGACCCTCTGCTCCCTCCCCTCTTCCACCAAGTAAGTCCATGGACCAATCAGACGGGCCCGGCTGAATAATCATACTATCATCATTTCAGGACTCTTTGGATTCTATCTGATTCTGTTCTTGGCCATCCTTGGCAACCCCCGAGAGTTTTTTCAGATCTCTCCAGAGGGAACTGAGCAAGTAATAATAATAATAATAATGAATTCAATTTATAACGCGCTTTTCTTTAGTGAAAATCTCAAAGCGCTACACACATTGAATGCTACACACATTCATACACCGGTGGCGGCAGACTACCATGCAAGGTGCTTTCCAGTCCTACCGGGAGCAACTCGGGGTTAAGTGTCTTGCCCAAGGACACAACGACACATGGTGTGGGGAACCGGGATTCGAACCGCCAACCTTCCGATCGGGGGACGACTGCCATTACCACTACGCCACGGCCGCCCCTCTCCCAGGGCTGTGTACAGTATACCACTCTCATCGGAACTTTTACATTGCCATTGTGAGTGTCCTTGACACGCTAACCACCCTTGCATCTCCTATCCCCTGTGGAATGTCGGCGTCACTATGTGCTTGTGTGCAAGTCCCCCCCCCCCCTTTCAGGCTATCTATCTTCGGCCAAAAATAGAAAACCTGTTAGGATTTTTTTTGCCCCCAAAACCTATGTTGTCACTTTCACCACTTTTATTGTCTGTCCAAACAGGTCTCACTTGTAAAAGAGTCTTCAAGGCTCAGTGTGATTTATCTGAATAAATAAAGGTTGAATTGAATAAAAAAACTCTAGCGAATTGTGAAGACGGCTACAAAGATATCTTCCATCTCTCATGGGCATTTTCAATAACTGCTGCACCAGGAAAGCCCTCAGCATTGTGGAGGACTCATCTCACCCATCACATGGACCTTTTACTCCCTGCCCTTTGGGAGAAGGTTCCGCAGCATTCAGACCAACACAACCAGACTGTGTAACGGCTTCATTCCACAAGCCATCGGACTCTTCAACTCTGAAGTCTGACAAACACACAGGATGGACTCTGACACACACATACATGATGGATTCTGATGTGCACACACACACAATTCAATTCAATTTAGTTTATTTATATAGCGCCAAGTTACAACAGAAGTCCTCTCAGGGCATTGAACAGAAACTTTAATATATATAAAAATAAGTTAACACACACAAACACACTCATGATAGACTATGACAAATTCACGATGGACGCTGACACAGGCACACTCTAAATACTGTACACACAACTACTGTGTTGTACTGTTTATGACTTTGCATGTTTTTGCAATCTGTTCAATTTTTATTTAATATTTTTGCACCTTACACAGTTTACATCTCTGCTGCTATAAAAATAGAAAAACTTTACGTTGCTAACCACATATCAGAACATGTTTCTACCTCATGTACCACCTACACATGTACCGGTACTACCGGTAATCAACATGTGTCTCTAGTCTTGTCTATTAATTGCTTGTTTAGATTGAAATGTATTTATTACACGGGCGGCCGTGGTGTAGTGGTAATGGCAGTCGACCCCTGATCGGAAGGTTGGAGGTTCGAATCCCGCATCCGCCCACCATGTGTCGTTGTGTCCCTGGGCAAGACACTTAACCCCGAGTTGCTCCCGGTAGGTCTGGATGGCGCCTTGCAAGGCAGGCTACCACTACCGGTGTATGAATGTCTGAATGAATGGGTGGATGGCTGGTATTGTAAAGCGCTTTGGGGCTCCTCACAGGGGGCTAGAAAGCGCTATATAAATAAGCTCCATTTACCATTTACCATTTATTAGGTTAGATGTCTTTTTGCATTTATTATAGGTCTGTTTGTATTTATTATACTGTTGTGTATCTGCACTCCATGTTGTATTGTTTTTGCATGTCATGTTCTGTGTTACACCGTGATCCTGGGGAATGCAGTTTCATTTCAATATGTACTTGTACATAGCTTGAAATTACAATAAAACCTCTCTGACTCCCTGACTCTGACGTATGGCAACAGTCATTTAAGATTTTGAACCCCATTTAAGAAAGAAAGCTTTTACAGTCCTAGAGGTTTCCACGCACTAAAATGGAAGTCCATACCTCACTTAGTTAAGTCAGATCTGGGCGGTTTCTTAAAATAAATAAATAAACCATCCAGAGAACCTGATTTAACTTTGTTTTCTACCTGGATTATTGAATCAGGACATACCTCGCTTATTTTTCAGGTTATCATGCCAAAAACGCAAGCATTTATTGTGGCAGCCATCTTGGATTTTGGTGTGGCAACCCAATTTTCAAAAGCACTGTTTCTTACATCTACTGGAGATGCAGTCACGCACTAAAATCGAAGTTGATAACTCGCTTAATTTTTAAGTTATACTAACAACATGAATTGATGGACAGATTAACAGACAGAGCAAAAGAGGGTATTTGCAAATCCCCCTCTTTGTTCGGAAAGGGAGCATCTGGCATGTTATTGGTGCACAATTTAAAAGCATGTCTCTCTGATGATGTGGAGGTGTGCCTATGATATAAACAGCTTACAGATATGTAAAAGAATCATCAATGCAGAAACATGTACTCCAGTCCAGGTGACAGCTTTTTTCAGAGAAGGCCTTGCTTATTACAGTAAGATAATGTTAAACTACATACTGCATGTGTTACAACAACATGGATTCATTGATTCTGATCTGACATATTTGCAGCCCAGACCTCTCACAGATAGAAAACATTTGGAGCATTATGAAATGAAAAATCCATCAAAGAAGACCCAGAACTTTTGAACAGCTAAAATCCTAAAGAATGGGAAAACTTCCCCTCCCAATAACTCCAGCAGCTGGTCTCCTCTGCTTTCATATGGTAACAGATAGTTGTTGAAAAAATATTGGATGCTTCACAGTGGTGCTCATGGTCCTGTCCAAACTTTTATGAAATATAATGCTGCCATCAAATTCAAAATTACCCCATTTTTCCTAAACATGGTAAAAATTCTTAAAGATTTCACGTTTCTTTTCTTTGTTTGTGAGTAAAATATTGGTTTATGAAATTTACAGTTCACTGCAGTCTGTTTTCATTTGCATGCTATGCGTTTTAACTTTTTTGTAAATAGGGTTAAATTAAATCTAACATAGAAGTTCCAACTTCGGAGGTAAATTGAATGCAGCATTGCTTCCTTACTAACAAGATAGCAGCTATTTGCCTTCTCTCAACACTCCCTCCTTTTCATCCTGTTCTCTAACCTTTGGGACATAATTTGGCTTTGACCCCAGTTCTGTTGCTGGTTTGACTTGGCCCCAGCAAAGCTATAGTACAAGTTACCCCTTTCAAACACACTCACCTTCGGGAACTGGTCTAAAAGCTACACACAGTTAGCTGCAGTATCTCTGTTCTAACCTGCAGTGGGTAATCAAATGGTCACTTTTTAATGCAAAGCAGTGTTTAGTAACAAAATAAAAAAATTGTATTACAAGGGCAATTATATAAACAAACAAACAAAAAACAAAAATTTCAATAAAGCAGTAGTGTTCCCTGTGTAATATTATCTAATTTGCTACATACAGTATACTGTAATATAATTTGATTCAGATTCTTTTTTCTTGTCATATTTGTAAAGTTTTTATTATTTTTTTCTACCCAAATCACCTTATTCTTTGTCATTGCTTTGTTTTTGTGATGCCTTTTTATAGGCCTCTTGAAATTTCTTTACTGCGCCCACATTGTATTTGCTTTCTCTCCTCTCTCTACAGTTTGTATTATCTTCCTAACACACTGTACCCACATTGATGTTGTTTTACTTCAGTTGCACTGAGGATAGCAAATTTCCTGTTTCATCCACATCATCTGTCTCTCAGTTTTATAGCTTTTCTCTCTTTCTTCATTTCATGCCTGCCAACAAAGACGGGCAAATTCCAAGCAGCTGATATAAAAATAAAAAATAAGCTCACTGTGAGTTGTATAAGATCAAAACTGGAGCAGTAGTGCTTGAAATTTTGTGAACCCTTTAGACATTTTTACATTTCTGCTTAAATACAACATGAAACATCATCAGATTTTTGCACAAATCCCGAAAGTAGATAAAGAGAATCCAGTTAAACAAACGAGACAAAAAATGTATACTTGGTCATTTATTTATTGATGAAAATGATCCAATATTTCATAATTGTGAGTGGGAAAAGTATGTGAACCTTTACTTTCAATACCTGGTTTGACCCCCACTGTGCAGCAATAACTGCAACTAAATGTTTCCAGTAAATGTTGATCAGTCCTGTTTGACTTGGATGAATTTTAGCCCATTCCTCTGTACAGAACAGCTTCAACTCTGGATGTTGGTGGTTTCCTCACATTCACTGCTGCTTCAGGTCCTTCCACAACATCTGGATTGGATTAAGGTCAGGACTTTTTCCAAAACATGAACTTTATTCTTCTTGAACCATTCTTTGGTAGAACATCTTGTGTGCTGAGGGTCATTGTGTTGCTGCATGACCCACCTTCTCTTGAGATTCAGTTCATGGACAGATGTTCTGAGATTTTCCTTTAGAATTCTCTGAGATAATTCAGAATTCATTGTTCCATCAGTGATGACAAGCTGTCCTGGCCCAGATGCAGCAAAACAGACCCAAACCATGATACTACCACCACCATTTTTCACAGATGGGATCAGGTTCTTATGCAGGAATGCAGTTTTCCTTTAATTTCATTTAAACCAAAAAGTTATTTTCTGGTCTCATCCATCCACAAAACATTCTTCCAACAGTCTTCTGGTTTATCCATATGATCTTTATCAAACTGCAGACGAGCAGCAATGTTCTTTTTGGAGAGCAGTGTCTTCTCCTTCAACCTGCCATGCACAACGTTGTTGTTCAATGTTCTCCTGATGGTGGACTCATGAACATCAACATCAGTCAATGCGAGAGAGATGTTCAGTTGCTGAGAAGTTACCCTGGGATTCTTTGTGACCTCAATGACTATTCAACACCTTGCTCTTGAAGTGATCTTTGTTGGTCCACCACTCCTGGGCAGTAACAATGGTCTTGAATTTCCTCCATTAGTACACAGTCTGTCTGACTGTGGATCGGCGGAGTCCAAACTCTTTACAGATGTTTTGTAACCTCTTCCAGCCTGATGAGCATCAACAACTCTTTCTCTGAGCTCCTCAGAAATCTCCTCTGTTCCTGTCTTGATCCACTTCCACAAACATGTTGTGAAGAGCAGACTTTGATAGATCCTGTTCTTTAAATCAAACAGGGTGTCCATTCACACCTGATCATCATCCATTGATTGAAAACACCTGACTCTAATTTCACCTTCAAATTAACTGATAATCCTAGAGGTTTGCATACTTTTACCATCACAAATATGTAATATTGGATCATTTTCATCAATAAATAAATGAACAAGTATAATATTTTGTCTCATTTGTTTAACTGGGTTCTCTTTTTCTACTTTAAGGACTTGTGTGAACATCTGATTATGTTTTGATCATATTTAAGCAGAAATGTAGAAAATTATAAAGTCTTCACAAACACACAAGCACCACTGTAAATATACAAACCTGACTGGATGAAATTCTCCAAATGCAACGAGTTATGCTAGCAGTCATCATTCAGTCTCTTATATTGTATAACATTCTCTAAATGTCTGAAAATGTTTTCTGTTTTATCTCATTTTTGCTTGACCTTTGGTTTTATAGTTTTTAATTTATTTTTTATAGATTTTTATGTATTTTGTCAAAAGTAATTCACACAGTTTCACCAGTTTTTAATCACCGACTGGCAAATGCAACAGCAGCGTGATTATTTTTTTTTTGCATGCATTAATGTGTGTGCTTGTGTGTTTGTCATTACAGCTAACAAAATATCAGACGAATCACTGAACAGAATTTAATGAAACATTCTTAAAATTATCATTTAATTAACATCTACAACTGATTAACTTTTGGAGTCAAACCCATTCAAGATGGCTGTCACAGCACAGTGGTTATAGGAAACACAAAACACACAAAACTCAGTCAGTTTTTCTCCTATTGAGCTAATATTTAGCACATGGGTCACCAACCTTTTTGAGACTGAGAGCTACTCAGTGGGACCGAGAGACACAAAGGGCTACTTGTCTGATACAAACAAATTTGCACGGCTCACCTTTAATTATAGTATTAATAATAATACATTTACATACATGTGAATATATACTGCCTGATCACATCTGATCTGATCAGTATTATTAAAGACTCCACACAATATTTATCAGTACGGATTAAGCTTGGTAAATATGATCAATTATTATTGATAATTAGTGATTAGAACTCTCAACCGAGAACTCTATTCCTCAGTTTGAATCTCTTTTTTGGTTTGTCTGTGCAGCTGTAAATTGTTCCTAGCTGTGAATGGTAGTGTGGATGGTTTTTAGTCTCTTTGTCTGTCTCTGTGATGGACTAGAGACCTGGCCTGGGTGTCTCTGGGATAGACTGGAGACCTGTCCTGGGTGTCTCTGGGATAGACTGGAGACCTGTCCTGGGTGTCCCCTTCCTTCACACAAAAGCAGCTGAGATTGGCTCCAGTCCTAAACAAAGGGGCATAACAGATGACTTATTTGTTTTATGTTTAACTCGATCTGTAACAATTAACAATAATTTTATAAATATTTTAACTGTTTTGCAGGAATGAACACATTTGTAACATACATTCAAAATATGCCTTTTACTATTAACAATTTCTGTAATATTTTTAATAACCTATTAACAATAAAATCTTCTAGTCAAGCCCTGTTTGCACTACTGTTGTGTTTGTAACATTTCAGAATAACTCTTAACTCTTGCAGATACAAAATATCAGTAATGCAATATAATAAAGTGACATTTTTAAATGAATCATGTGACATTAGTATTGATCCTCAGATCTGCAGCATTTTTAATAATAATAAAAATACTTTATTTTTAAAGCCCTTTAAAACAACCACAGCTGAAACATTGTGCTGTTCATATAAAACCATTTTAAATAATCATCACATATTTTGCTCTTTTTAAATACATTGTTTTTCACATATTTCATCATTGCTTCTTTCAAGAGTGCCACATCTGAAAATGCCTCATGAATATCATCTGTTGTGAGCCACCAGGGGGCTAGTTAGCATTGAAGCTAGCGTGTTGGCTGATTAAGTTGTCGCTCCACGTTTTGTTTTGCTGTCGCCACAGCCACTAATGAGACACAGACGCACTTGTCTTTCAACACTGTGAAAGATCGTTTCCTCCCAGTCACTGTGCAAATGTGTTTTCTTACGTTTTTCTGTCATTTTCCCCTCTGGGAGGTAAAACTAGCTTGTAGCTGCACCGCTGAAGAGATGGGAGTGGTCTACGCATGATTCTGAACTTTGACCCCAGACAAGATTGCTAAACTGTATACAAAAAACTATTTCTTTTTTTTAAATTGTATTGATCATTTTCATGTTAATTTTCATTTAAAACTTTTCCTCTGTTGAATCAACCCTGTTTGTTTGTTTTTATGAAATATTTTGTGAGTCACAGCTGAACAGAATTTCGTAAAACTTTCTAAAAATAATTTCAGAGTTAAGAGAGTTATTAAATTTGAACTCAACCCAATATAAGATGGCCATCACAGCTGACTGACTTTGGAGAACACAAAAATGGCTCTAACTCAAATCATTTTTAGAGACTGTGAGGTAAGATTCACTGTGGTAGTAGCTGAATCTTGTCCCCATTAATACTTTAGAACAACATGTTATATGACAGATTTGTTTAAAACCTGACTGATGGAATCTAACGTGTTTGTGTGTTTACCAAATTCTCTCATAAACTCCTGGACAGATTACAATGAAACTCAGAAATTAATGACTGGATTTGCAATTACAACTGATTACCTTTTGGTGTCCACTCAATTCAAGATGGCTGCCATAAGTAATCAAACCTAGCCAACACAAAAGCTATTTATCAGTGGATTTTTGCAGATATTGGGCCTCATGCAAGAACATGTTCGTATATTTATCCTAAATTTCTCTTACTTTTGTTCGTACGAAGCATTCGTACGAACATGCCACGTCAGATTCAACAAACTCTTCTATCCTCAGGAAAAGTGTGTAAATGAGCTGCGTACGTATGATGAATTCCACCTGTTCCATCCACCTGCGCGTGATTGCGGAGAGGTTATTTACATAATTCCCACCCCTCAAAACACCATATAAGGCTACGTTTCCTGCGAAGTGTCCGTTCATAAAAATGACAGCGAAAAGTAAAAAGAAGAACTTAAGTGCGGAGATTGAAGTTCTGCTCTCCGAGATCGAGAAAAGAAAATCGAGAAAAGAAAATCTGTCCTTTTTAGCAGCGTCACTCATGGGATGAAAGGACCAGCTAAAGCCAAAGAATGTTTGTTTATAATAAATGTGGACCTTAAAATATACACATGTCCTGGTGGCGCAACTGGGAACGCATATGCCGTTAGCTGCTCCTTACCTTATCTAGACCTCGTGGGTTCGATTCCCACAAGGTATGACTATTTTTTTTTCCTTCTTTCTTTAGATTATTTATTCATTCCAGATTAAAAAGACTTTATGCTTTATTTCTTGTTGTATTGTAAATAGTTTTCTTGTGTTTTTTAAATCTGGAATGAATTAAAAGAAAAAAAAACGTTGTCCCATGTGGGAATTGAACCCATAAGGTTCGGAACGACGAGCCAACGCTCATCTCACTGAGCTATCGGAGCTCTATGACTGCAACAGGAGGAGGTCAAGGTAAAGTCTGCGTTACCGAGACAAATTAAACTTAAGTTAATTCATAATTTAAGTTGGTTTTAGTTTGAGATCTTCATATTAATATTGTAGTGTTAGAAAACGGCATTGATAACAAATTGATTTTAATTTAAATATTTTAATCCGTTACTCATTATTACATTTAATTCTAATTCAAACAGAATAACCTATTGTCAAATATAATTATGGTGCGTGATTTCTTTAGACTCAAAATATTTTCTGAATAACGAAATATAAAGTTATTAGTGAAGAAAATCCGTCTGGATAACAGCAGACTGGCTGCTCGTAAAATATACGACAGCTCTGGACCACTCGTAAATTTTGTTCGTATCTGAAAAAAATCTTAGGATACGAAAACATTGTTGAATGCCACAAATGCTCCTAAATCACTCGTACGCACAGTTTAAGAACAAATCTGTGCGTACGAACGGTTCTTGCATGAGGCCCATTGAGCTAAAGTTAGGTGTGTTTTTTTTTTGTCTGTAACTCCATCAAACTCAACACAAGTCTAAATCTCTGGCATGAAAAGGGATGTGATTTCTTCCAGAAATGGCAGGCTTTTATGTTTTGGACTTCAATGTGCATTTACTTTTCTATTTATAGTCTTATGTTGGTCTGTCTCCCACTAATAATTAATTATATTGTATAAAGTAAAACTAAATTAAAGCCCAATTAAGAAATTTGTTCAGTTTTCTAATAAAGGCAGAACTGAAGGATTTATGTTTGGACCAGAATGAACTGAAGAAGCAGATGGGAGGATTTTTTAGCTTAAACTTATTTTAAGGACCAGATTAGTGAGTTTTGGGTGGCTCTTTGTGCCAGCCGCTTGCGAGTCTGCAAATTAAAACACAAATCTGTTTCTGAAAACTGAGCGTAAAACAACAGCTGTTTTCTGCGTGGGAGGAAATAAAAAGGGATGTTTTGGTTTGTGAAGAACTTGCTGTTCTCTGTGAAATGGTTTGCATTTCTCTGTGAGTAGAATTTATTTTAACCTCAAAATTGGTTTTCTGCAGCACAAACTCGTATATTTTGTATTCATTGTGTTTACCCGTGTGTGTATTTTTTGTTGCCCAAGTAATCAACAGGCCTGCTGTGTTGAGTTTCTCTGTTATTTCAGTCCTGTCAGTGTTTGTTTCTGGCCCTTCAGGAGCACTTTGCAAGCTCGGCAGCAGTAAAAACTTTCTCTGTCAAGTAACATTGAAGAGCAGTACTGCTACTGCTGAAAAAGCAATGAAGTAGATCTACTTTGGACAAGTAGAAATGTTGATGCTTTAAATTTAATTTAAAAGGTAGGTGCAAATATACAAGGCAGTAAAAATGAGCTGCTAAAAAATCTTCTAAACTGAAGAAAGAAAGATTACAGCATGACAGCATAGCCCATAAACACCCAGACATACACTCAGATACTGTATTCTGATCTGGAAGCAGTTTTTTAAGTTTTTTTTTACTAGAAATCTCCTGATCAAGATATTTTGTCCTCATTATTGATCCAAGCAATTTAAAAATAGGGATTGACTAATACTGAGTCTGTGATCGGAAGATTGCCTGTTCAAGCCTCAGTACCGACAACATCAAAAATGTGGGTGGGATAAGTGAAGCAGTCACTCCTGTCTCCACCCTCATTTGCCTCACTCTGGGCTCTTGAGCAAGGCCCTTAACCCACACCATCTGCTCCCTCGGGAACCCTAGATATCAGCTCTCTGCTTCACACAGAGGGCTGTGGTAGCTCGGTGATCTGTGGTTGTGTCAGGAAGGGCATCCAGTGTAAAAATAATTGCCAAGTCTTCGTGTGACTAGTTCGCTGTGGTGACCCCTGATGAAGGGAGAAGCTGAAAAAACAACAACAAAAAAACAACTACCGTAATACCCAGTGTCTATAGCCCCTTTCATAAGTCAAATCCGCGCAATAGCCGCATAGAGCGGCCCGGTTTTAATCCCCCCCGGGTCATTCTTAAAACAAAGTTGAATCCGGCCACAGCCCGGCCTCAATGGAGCATTCACAAAACGATTTGCAGTGTGGGTTGAAAAGAGGCGTGGTGAAAATCTGCAGCTCGGAGGACGTGGTGCCTGCGTGTTTAAAGTGGGACCGCAGAGGTGTCTGTAAACAAACATGGCGACGCTAGCGAACATCGTTGTGCTTATCCGAATGCTTTTGTTTTTATTTTAATTTTTTTTGCTCTCGCATCAGTACATCAATCCGCTCCAGAAGGGCCCCATCCTTCACTGTACCGGTAAGTCCCTTATTAATTTCCTCCTCTGCGCGCAGAGACAGGAGTACACGGGTCTCGGCATCACCCCAATTAGCCATTTCCGTGATGATCAATAAAAAAAGAAAAAGATTTGGCGAAGAATAGCGAGTGATGCGCAAGCGAAATACAAATGTCATGTTCTTGTTTACACATTTAAATAGAGTGCGACAGTGGGCGCCGGGAGAGGACGTCATCATTCCTCCCATTATTCAAATCAGTTTGAAGCCGCAGCACCCCCACACCTTTCACAAGTCGACAGATCCGGGCCTGATACTACCTCTGCTTGCGGATCAGGGGCGCATCAGAGGCGAGTAAAATTTACTCGCCTATCTACCTTCGTGTTTTTTCTGAATGCTCGTTGGAGGACTGAACACGAAATCAGGCCCGGACTGAGCTGTCTTATGAAAGGGGCTATTATGACACTTACCGGTAGATTATTTTGCATTTTGCACAATAACAAAAAAATGTGATTGTGTTAATACTATAAACATAAAAAGTCAAAAATATACAAAAAAAAAGTGTTATAAATAGTTCTCAAAAGTTGGCACACCCACACTGACTTAAGGTGATGATTAGGTACCGGTAGATGTTTCTTGAAAATGTTTCCTCAAAAGCACCATGGTTAGGAAACACTTTGATTTTTTTTAGTTTCCAACAATCTTCAGTTCCGTCAGAAACCAACCAGGCGACCTGACTGAACATTGTTGGATTATTACCTGGATTACTGAGCATGAACTTTGGATTTTTACTTCTTTTTTTTTTCTTTGCTACATTTGTTTTCTCAAATGAGATCAAGATATTATCTAGACATTTCAAAATCAGAGTTGGACTGATGAACATTACAAAATTAATTTATCCCCACTTTTCATCCACCCATCAATTATTTTTACCCGCTTCTTTCATTTTGGGTTGCGGGGGTCGCCGGTGTCCATGTCCAGCCATCACTGTGCAAGAGGCGGGGGACACCTGGACAGGTCTCCAGGCCATCACAGGGACACACAGAGACAAACAATTATTCACTCTCTCACTCAAATCTAGAGACAATTTAGAGTTACCAATCAGTCTGACATGCATGTTTTTGATTTGTGGGAGGAAACTGGAGTACCTGGAGAAAACCCACACATGCATGGAGAGAACATGCAAACTCCACCCAGAAAGGCTCCTGGACAGGATTTATCCTATAGTACTAAGGTTTATTGTATTTTTTTTATTATTTATTTATTCATGGTTTGTTTGTTTGTTTGTTTGTTTGTTTATTCATTTCATTTCCATTAAAACAATACAAATTTCAAGAGAAAAAAATATAAAATACCTATAAAATGAAAGGCGGCAGAAGAAGAATTAAATCTTATCAATTCTGCCCCTTCTTAACAAAATCAATTCAAACAATCAATTCAAGCAATAATCACAAATAATACAACAAAACCCAAAACATATCACAATTTTTCTTTATAGTTTTCGCTAATATTAACTAACTTAAATGTATCTCGTCAGCATTATATTCTTTATCCTTTTCTTAAATACAAATAATGATTCCTCATTTTTAATATCATTATTCAAACCATTCCATAGATCAATTCCCCTCATTAAAGTAGACCTACCCCGCAAACTTGTTCTAAACTTTGGCTTAACAAAAATATCAGTTCCTTTTAAATTATAGCAACTGCTCCTTTTTACAAAATACTCTTGTACGTTCGATGGTAAATTGTGATTCTGAGCCCTGTACATTAGTAATAGAATAAAGTAGTCTACCAAATCATAAAACTTGAGTAATTTCAGTTGATGAAATAAAATACTTGAAGGATGACAATAATGTTTTCTTGAGATAATTCGTACAGCTCTTTTTTGTAAAATGAAGATAGATTTGGTTGCACTTTTACAAGCTGTACCCCAGACACCAATACAATAAATTAAATTTGGCACAACAATTGTATTATACAGTAAACACAAAGTTTACTACCACTTACATACCACTTTACAAAGTGGTATGAGTTTATTTTATAAAACGAATATCCAATAGCCAACCTAAAGCTTCACTGCGGCCCTTATTTATTCACACAAGGAGAGCTGTTGGTCAGGCTTGATGCATTCCAAAAATTGTTATTGAATCAATTGTTTACTTATGTAGGTAAATGTATGTTTAAAGGTGCAGTCTGCAGTTTCTGTAGAACGCAGCACTTTTCAACTTTTCAGCAAATTTTCAACGGGGAAAGCATTCTGATCCCTCCCCCTCAGAGCCATATATAAATAAAATGTCACATTTTTTGTCATCTGTGTATGTTTCCCATACAAGACGAAATCCGTCTCTGCATTTAACCCAACCACCACCAGGTGGTGCAGTGGAGAGCATCCTGTGCTCCAGCATCAATGTGTGGCATGGAGGCTGCACAGTTGCAGAGAGGAAAGCTCTACAGAGAGTGGTGAAGGCTGCACAGAAGTCTGTTGGAGTCAGTCTCCCCACCATCACAGACATTTACACCTCCAGATGCAGGAAAAGAGCCACCTGCATCATGAAAGACCTCACTCACCCAGCACACTCACTCTTTGCCCCACTCCCCTCAGGACGGAGGTTGAGGAGCATCAAATGTAGAACCACTAGACTGAGGAACAGCTTCTACCCTGAGGCTGTTAGACTCATGAATAAATAAATAATAAGAATAAACACTGCAAAATATCACATCATGCTGATGCTGATCTGTTTTCTTGTTGCTGTGTTCATCTGTGACCATCTGCTCATAAAGACTCATGTTCGTGCTGCTGTTTATAATGATGTTTTTCTTTCCACTACATTAGGGCTTAGTGTATTACTAGTTGATGTTTCTCTTAGTTAATTCTAGATGTTATTACTGTTTTTCTCTTGCATTTGTTGTTGGATGTAACTGGGACCCCGTGTACATAATCTCGTTTTCATCACATGTACCACATGCGGTGCAAATGACAATAAAGACTCTCTGACTCTGACTCTCTGACTTAAAAACTCTGTTTTTATTGGCTGGTTAACGGCGGGTCACTGTGGCTTTTTAGAAATGCTTTTAGTAACACCTGGAGAAGCAAGGGGACTATAGTTTTTTTCAAAGATTACTTTGTCTAACATTAGTCTGTCAGGAGATAGTGACAAAGTGAAGAAATTTGTTAAAAATATATTTTTAGAAAACTTACAGACTGCACTACAGAAACTGCAGACTGCACCTTTAACAGCCCATTACAAAAACACCAGAATTCAGGAAACGTCAACTAAGTTAATAAAAATTATCTGGGGGATGACTCCAGGCCCCTCCACCAGTGTGTACCCCCCTCCCCCACCCCCCCACACACACACACATTATGAATGTTTCTGATGCCATTAGTATATGTATTACTACATAACTTTTTTTTTTGTTTCAGTGTTTTAGTAATTTTACACTATTACTTTATTATGGTCACAAATAAACGCAGGATTTCAGAATGTATGTAATTTTGATTTCACTTGATCAGTTCACAAAACTATCTAAAATATCTCTAAGTTATGGCGTTCCTAAAGTTATGCTTTTAAATTGCACAATGCGTAATAAAATTTTCTGTCGAATTATCCATCATCTTGAAAACAACCAATGAACATTTCAATATTATTGAAATATTTAAGTACAACTACATTTATTTTGTCCTTGGAAACGTTTATGTAAAGATATTTTTCTGTGCTATTAGGCCTTTTTATGTCTGAGACTTCTGACTCTGCATAATTCTGAACACACGGCTGACTGCATGATAATTGTATAATTTCATGTGAAGAGGAAAAAGCTGACTTGTGTCACAGCAGCCACAGGCACTGTCGACCCCTGACATTAAAAGCAGTGTGGCCCCTGCATCAGCACGACTGCATCTTTCTCTCACTTTCTGCATCTGTTTCATTTCAGACCTGGTAATGAGCTACCGAGCTTCTCCCTCTCTGCATCTGCTGATGCTTTCGGCCTGATCAGCCAGCTGCATAACACACACTCATGCACATACATGCATGCACGTGCAGTCTTGACAGCTCCTAACCAGCTGGTTTGTCAGGGGCCAGGCCAGACATATACAGGCTAAATGTTCCACAGTTGTGCCTGTCAAGTTGATATGGAGGTAGGGGGCAGTGTTATCATAGCAACGCTGCATTGTTGTCAGGCCTCAACTGTCCGGTTTCCTCACTCATTCACCTCATTCTATTATGTCTAAATGAGCCTTCGGTTATTTTTGTTCTCTGCCTTTTTAAATCAATTTCTATTTCACCCACTTTATCAGTCAATGCACTTTTTAGATATTGTAATTTTTGCTTCAGCTGTAATTCTTCTAATTGTTTTCCTTAAGGGGCCTGGTGATCAAATGTGGCTGGATCTTGGCAAATTTAGAAAAGCGTCAAAGCATACTGTCGCTGCTGCATCCTTGCCAAATATTGTTTTCTTCTTTGTTTGTTTCCATACATGCTCTATTCTACCTTAACCAAGCTCTATGCACCTGCCCTGGCACGACTCTCTCAGACCCCATGAGGATGCAGCTATGTAATAATGCTAGTAGATGTAGTTAGATTTATGGTGATAAGATGGACCGTAGAGGACCTGACTGAACTTGGTTGGATTTTCTACATGGATTAATGAGCATGAACTTTGAGGTTTTGAACACTTTGGCTATGGCTGCCTCAGAGGAGTCGACGGGGGAGAGAGTGGACTCCAGAAACCATCTTATCATCATAAAACTGGTTGGCCCACTATGTGATTAAGCCACTTGTGAGACTGTGTTTGTTGTGATTCCTCAGACTGAGGAAGTCCTTTGGATGAAGGACGAAACGTTTCAACAAAAAAAGAACCCGTCCAGAGGACCTGACAACTTTGTTGGATTTTTTACCTGGATTATTGAGCATGAACTTTGATACATTGAAAATATTTTATATAGAAAGTAAATATTAAATTAAAATTCTAAATGTAACATAGGTGCAGAATTCATAGGATTTATCTAAAGGCATTGAAGACCTTGAGGGTTGCCCTATGGATAATTTCATTGAATCCCAAGTTATTTAGTTGCATCATATGTGTGATACTCCAACATCTTGATGTTATTTTATACCAACACTGACCACAATTATAAGTTACAGTTGCTGTTGTTAGTCTCTGTTGATGGTGGGAAATAGTTTCCTCCTTTCTATAATAATCAGAAATACAAGTTCTAAATATCCGTACATATTTATTATATAGAAAAACACAATGAATCATTAAAAAAAATTGTAAGCTCAATCATCCATTTAGATAACAACATAAATGGTTAAATTGTGTCATCTGGACCAGTTTCTTTAAGTGAAGAAACGTTTCGTCCCCCATCAAGAGGGCTTTGTCAGTCAACCAGACCAGATCCGATTATGAAGCATTCTCCACCAGTTCTTGTGAAAATCACTTTTCAATCGATGTTTTGTCAGATTGAAAAAATTTAAGCTGACAGACAGATTGTCCGTCAGCCGAACATAAGCTATATTTATATATAATAATGTAATATTTAACGTGACAGAGAAATTGTTACTTGAACAGATGGAAATATACACCAGGGAGTTGTGGTGAGATTAGCACAATCATTTCAGTCATTAACTAATAATGGCTTTGATGTCAAACATTTGTTTTAATTAAATTTACAGTCATATCTGTGTGACTTTGTTTATTATATTTAAACATTGTTAGTGCTCTGAAAGGTAGTCATACAAGAAAAATGGCTCTTCCAAAAGCATTTGTCTGTAGCTCACATCTGTTGAGAGCAGGGGTGGAAGTAACGAATTACAAATACCGGTACTGTACTCGCATTACTGGTACTGTAATTAAGTAGATTTTTTGGTCCTTGTACTTTTATGAGTATTTCTTTCAAGTGTGTAATTTTACTCATACTTAAGGACAATTTAGACCATGTACAGTAATCTACTTCTCTACTTTTAAAATCAGAAGTCACCACTAGGGGTTAAACGAGTGCATAATTTTTAAACTGGACATTAACATAATAAAGCTCGAGTAGAACTCGAGTAGTTGATGATGTCATAGGATCTTAAGATGCAAAACAATAAATAAATAAATAAAAATGCCAAAAAAAAGTCATTTAATATTTACAACAACAAAAAAGACCACTGAAACATTGGGAGTGTACATTATGCTGGACTACCATTTATCATACTGCAGATAAGTCACAGGAAAACCAAAACTATTACCGGTAGTTATTATTAAGCTGCTAAAGTGAAAGAAATGTGCAGCACGTCAAAAACGAAACCAAAAACAGTGGGGCAGTTGACCACCCCGCACCGCCCGCGGTGCTGCACATTAGGTTTAGTTTTAGAGATAATTATTTGTATAGGTTTTTTTCCTATATAAATGTAAATGTCACATTTTTGTCATCTGTGTATGTTTCCCATACAAGACGAAATTTGTCTCTGCATTTAACCCAACCACCACCAGGTGGTGCAGTGGGCCGCCATAGGAAGCGCCCGGGGAGCTGGGGAAAAGGTGTGCACTCATAGACACCCCAAGGTGTGTAGTGGCCGGGGTTCGAACCTGGGTCCTTCGGGTCCCAAGTCGGGAGCCCTGCCTCTACACCATCTTGGCCCCACTATAGGTTTAGAGATTCATATTTTTTGCTTTTTGTTTGTGAAACAAGGTCAGTGGAAGCTGGTTCTGGTTCGGTCCATTGGACCCAGTGTTACACCATATTCTGTGACCTGCAACAGTGCATGCAACACCGCCCCCCTATGGTCACAATATACGGTGGTCACAGAATTTGGTGTAACACCGGTTCGCAACGCGATCCAAACAGGAAGTTGATTCATTTTCTGTTCTGTAACTGCGACGTGATGACGTCACTACGAATACTCGATGTGAAATTAAAAAACTCAATAGATGTCCTAGGAATCGATATGTCGATTACTCGAGTTGTCTGTTAAAGCCCTAGTCACCACTGAGTACGGCTGCAGTTTTAATTAATGTTCAAACCGTTCATCTGTATGTTTGTAGCCAATAAGGCTCTCAGATCATGAACGCACCAGTTACCTATGACGTAAGCAAATAACAACTCCATAGAGCAGAGTCATTTATGGGCCAAAGACTTGGAGAAAAAGCCAAAATGGAGACAGAGGACAACACTGTCAACAGAAAAAATGACAAGGTAAAGGCTGAGGACGAGCGCCCGTTGTCGTACCTGGAGGAAAGTTTCATATACAGAGGGTGAAAAGATGCAAAATGTGTTTGATCTCTACGGTGATGGCAGCTTACAAGACTTCATCTAATCTCAAAAAACATGTTGTGGTATACGAGGTTTTAAAACTACCTGTATGATATTGATTTTTTATTGTTTGTATGTGTGGGTTAGTTTGGCTAAGTATGCAAGGATCTTAGATATTGTCACTGCCATCAGTTTGTCTGGTACTGAAATAAGACGCTGAGCATCTGAGAAATGTGTTTTAAATGTAACTACTGTATTATATACAGTAAATCAAACTGAATGACTTTTACTGACAACCCAATAAAAGATCAACTGGTTAAAACGTAATTAATACTCTGAGAAGTTTTTGATCAAAGTACTTTTACTTATGTATTTTATAACACCAGTACTTTTACTTACAAGGTATAATTGAGTGCAATTAAGCCGTGTAACAGTACTTGTACTTGAGTACAAATTTTCAGTACTCTTTCCACCTCTGGTAGAGAGCAATGGCTGCCAAAACTGTTTAATCACAACCACAAAGTGATTTGCTTCATTTAGCAGGTTGGGTTCATATATCCAACATACATGTCTGTGTGTTGAATGATGACAAAACAACATTGTAGGGCTTTTGTATGAGCGTTCTTGTGTTGTTTTATACATTTCCATGCACCACATGCAGGTGAGTATTCAGAAACAGCACAAGGAGAGCGAGCCTAACAGCCCCGGTGTGGTCCAGAGTGGATGACATAGAGGGAAAGCGTTGACCTTGTTTTGTAGACAGAGTGTACTAATGCAGTGTGCTCTCATTTAATTCAAGTGGGCTTCAAGTTAATTCAGAGCCCAGGTTGATGTTTCTGTTGAATTTAATAAAAAAAATTTTTTTACTATTGCTCAGAAGCAAATTGACTACTAGGCACTCCAGGCCCGATTTTCATTCTGGAGAGTTGTATTGAAATTTTGGCCTGCAGTCTGTTCCTAGCAAGTGTTTAAAATGCTAAAAAAGCTGCTGTATGTAAACAACAAACTTGGTCTTGGACTTTTGTGACATGCAGTTCCTACACCTACTTTTCATTTTCTAAAATAAAAATGAAAAACAAGACCACAAATAGAAAGGTAACACAACATTGGATGAAAAAAAATTAACAGGAAATTAGAACCAAGTATAAATGCAGTATGATTTTAATTGAGTCAGCATGTTCATAGAAATATGTCAAGTTTTACAGTCAGATCCATTCAGATGTTCTGTAAAAAAGAAAACAAAGAAACCTTAAAAATGTACTTTATTGCAAACTTAACAGAATTTTATTTTCCATTTTGCCTCAGTATTACTCTAGAACAAAACCTGAAATGTATACAATCGTGTGAAAAATTGCTGTACTGCAAGTGCATTAAAGTAAAGTGCTATATGTTGTCATCATTGTATGTTCCCA
Source organism: Garcialebias charrua (assembly GCA_038048925.1). NCBI lineage: Eukaryota > Metazoa > Chordata > Actinopteri > Cyprinodontiformes > Rivulidae > Garcialebias > Garcialebias charrua. The sequence continues at coordinate 2,591 of JBBPBX010010087.1, read as the reverse complement.
TACAAAGATGAAATTAGTTCTCTGCATTTAACCCATCACACCTGAGATACACCCAGGTAGAGTAGTGGGCAGCTGTGTAAGTGCCCGAGGAGAAGTTAGGGATTGGGTGTATTGCCATGATGTGAGAATGGCTGGGAGTTGAATCAAGACTTTCTGTTTCCAGGTCGGCTGCCCTACCTCTACCCCATCTTGGCCTCTATTGGGACATTTTTTTTGGGGGGACAGCTCTTTTGCTCTTAAAAGTTTAACTTCTGTCTATAATTTAATATTAAAACATCTTACTATACCTATTGATTGCAGCCTAAAGCTTTTCAGAAAAAGCATTAACTATTTCCAGACAAAACATCCATCCATCCATTATCTTTTGCCCGCTTCTTCCATTTTGGGTCACAAGGGTCACTGGTGTCCATATCCAGCAGTCTCCAGTCCATCACAGTGACATAGAGACAACGAGACAAACATCCATTCACTCTCTAACTCACACCTAGGGACAATTTAGAGTTACCAATCAACCTAACCTTGTTTTAGTTATATATGAAAAAAATTGTAATACATAAAAAGTGTAATTATTAAAAATACTTTGATGTAGAATATTTGTACTTATGGTGTTAAGGTGAGGAGGTACAGGCCCGGATTTTCGCAGGGGCTACCATGGGCGTGAGCCCGGGGCCCCGGAATTTTAGGGGCCCCGGAGCCTCCGGCCCTGCCCCCTAAGTTTTTTTTTTGTGAACGGATAGTCTCAAAAACGTTGTCTCACACAGGAGAAAACTGTTCTTGTTAGGTTTCATGTAAAACTGGATGATTTTATCTATTCGCTTCAGCGCGGCTGCCCGCTGCCGGCGGGGGAGGGGGGGTGCGCGGCCGGTCCCCTCCCGCTGCCGCGGGGGGAGGGGGGGTGCGCGTGGCCGGTCCCCCACCCACCGCTGGTGATAAGGAAGAGAAAGTGGAGGTGGAGGTGAATGGAGAAATAAAAAGTGCAGGAACGGAGGCAAAGGAGCTGGTGTAGGAGAAAGCAGGGGCGGCTGTAGAAGAGATGGAGCTGGGGCCCCCCAAACCAGGTGAAGAAACAAGGGAAGAGAAAAAAATGTTGAAGTTGCTGCACGCGGGCCAGCAAAATGTGTACAGAGATGAGGGAGTGGACACAGTGAGGACTGGTGCTCTAGTGACTCTGTGTCACAGGCTGACTGAACCCCGTTATCCTGTGGAAACTTTACTGTCCTTCCTCAAACAGGCAAAAGGACTGAGAGGAGTTAGAGTTGAAAGTCACTTTCCAAACCTGAGAACTTATGACTCAGCCAGACATTACATAAGGCACAAAACAGAAACTGGGTTCACTGACCAAGAAATTTTCAGATTAAAGAAAATAATGAGCAAAGTCAGAAAACAATTCTGAACAAATGATGAACACCAGCATTTTAATTTTGTACCCATAACCTCTCACTCAACATGGATTCTTTTAAAATAGTTTCCATGGAGGTTTATGAGAGAGAGTGGGAGTTAAAACTGCATATTTCCTGGTGCATTTATATGGACCAGCGCTCTGATTTTATTTATTATTTATTTTATAACACCGCTGCGGACCGTTGCTGCTCTCATTCTGCCCAGAGGAGCAAGCCGCGCGTTCTGCCCAGAGGAGCAAGCCGCGCGCGTCTCTGGCTCCTCGTTCCGCTGGTTCCTCGTTCCTTTGAAGTTCCTCGTGCCGGTGTAATTTGCTCCCTCGAGTGTATTTGCTCTCGTCAGCCTTGTTGCGGGGAGCACGCGCGCAGAGCTCCGCTGCGCGGCTGCCCGACCTGTCTGGTCAAGGGGGGAGAGAATAAAAAGCCGATGCGGAAATGAATGAATTTGTCGCGATCAAACGAATTAAACTAGTATGTCTACGTGGATGCTCGCTCAGAATATGATAGACATGAGTGAGCGACAGCAGGATTAATCAACACAGGCAGCTTTAGGGAATATTTAAAAATGCTTCGCTTTTTCTTTTCCTCGCTCGCCTGTAACTCCAAGGCGTCACTTTAGTGACGTGAATGCCCATGTGAATGCCCATATATGGAGAGGGGCAGATTTTTCCTGGAGCTTCTGCTAAAATCTGCTATAAATCATGAAATAACACATTTAGCGTTATTTCTCTACAATATAAATAAACGCTCCTGTATTATTTTTAAATAAACTAATAAATATTAATGGCGATGCAATTTGAAAACATGGTGGGTGTTGGACTTTAAGTATAAAAGCATTGACGTTCTGCTTTTACAAGAGACACATAATGATACATCAAATGAGACAGAGTGTTGCAGGGAAGTTTGTGTTGAATCCAGGCAACAATAACTATTCAGTGATTTTATTTTGTGATGGAAGCATCATATTCTATAGTTTCAAACCCTAACATGTGGTTTTGTCTTTAACCAGTTCAGGGTTGTTTGTAGTTTGTGACAACTGGCATATTAAAGTTGTAAGTTGTGAAAACTTACTATTCAGTCATTTTCTGCTCATCATCTGAACCAAAGCAAAACAAACAAACAAACAAACAAACATATATATATATATATATATATATATATATATATATATATATATATATACACATATATATA